>JAJOZX010002506.1:0-287500 GCA_023014485.1 Bathynomus jamesi
TATGTAAAATAATGAACACAGTACACAAAAAAAACAAGGATGGGCTAACTAAGAATCTTAGAAAAAATTATCAAAACTATAACTTAATTTATTTATAGAGAAATAATTATTTTCAAATAAATGAGCATGTTTCTGTAATTAACTACTAAAATTTAATAAAATGTTAAGTATGTTACATATTTTAAATATTTAAAATATGTAACATACTTAACATTTTATTAAAAATGTAAATAAAAACTTATTAATCGTAGTCAGTCAGTGGCGGGCACACGCAAAAGGATCGGCGGGCACAGGGTTCGGGACCCCTGGTATAGTGCATAAAGGGCAATAATACTGTAATACGAGGGTTGGTACGAAAGTAATGCCTCTTATTTTTCAGTTCGTGAATACAATAAGAGGCATTACTTTCGTACCGCCCCTCGTAATAAATAAATAATAAATAATAATAATAATAATAATAATAATATAATAATAATAATATTCACAGTTGTTGAACACAAACTACAATAAAATGCTGGAAACTCGTACATAAGATTACTTACATTTCATCCCTAAAATGTGAAATTTCTACACGATTTTTTCTTACATACATACAGAGCTTTTTTTTTCTGCTGGAACACACGGAAATGGCGTTTCGGTACTTTTACTAAAAGGAAGGAAACTTTTTTTAGGATTGGGATTGTGCAACAATTGGCAAAGGTTGTAAGAAATTTATAGCAGGGTTCCAGAACCTTTCTTTGTAGAAAAAAAACCTGCATAAACATGTTCATTATTCTACCTTCACCTATAAAAGAAGTACTGTACATGCCTGAAAAAAAGAAATTTAGTACTTTGAGTTTAATACTCTACAGCAGAGGTCCACAACCGCCATTTTTCTGCGGAAAAATATAAGTGCGACCAGCAAGGTTGATAAGGTGTCAGTCATGTGCTAACAAAGAAAATCTTGCTGATGCACAAATGGAGCAGAGCTCCAAGACTTTCAGAATAACGGTATCCTGAAACGGACTTACAAAACCGCAGTCACTGTTGGACTTTTGGAAAAACGTACATCAGGTAAAGTTCAAACGAGCAGCTTTCATAGTGCTTTCAATTTTTGGGTCAACTCGCGAACAGGCGTTCAGTGTGCTCACCTTTGTCAAGAATTAGTACCGTTCAAAGCTCATTAATACCGACATCACCGAATTTCGTTAAAGCTACTGATGGTATCAAAGTTCAAGCCTCACATTAGTCTTGGTAAGCTTTTCCTGTGTGTTTCTGAAAGTTAAACCTTATTTGGTATTGCTGAAGGATAGTTTTATGTTGCACTTTTTAAAATAGCCTCACATTAGGCTAAGTTGTTTGTTCTGTATATCTGAATGTACAGTTTAGTTCCGCACTTCTGAATGTTCAATATCACGTTTTAATCTTTAAATTAAATTGTTTTTGACATAGGTGGCATAATTACTACGTGCGGCGACTGCGGCCGATCACTGATTACTTGCCAGTAAAGTGGCCGATTAGTATATGAAAGTTGCGGACCCACGCTCTACAGAATATTAAGCTAATCATACTAATCTCGTTTCTTTAGAAAACTGAGAAACTTCACAAAGCCTCGCTTTAAGTAGGCTTTCAATTCTTATTTTATTTAAATAAAACTAATCTCATTTACTGAAGATATCGTTTCATCTGTAGGTTGAAAAACATAATTCCAAAGATCATCATAGGAATTGTATGTAAATTTAAATACTTAATCTGCAAAATGTATATAATAAAAAAGGTATTAAATTGATAACTTAACCTAAATGATGAACTGATGAAAATATGGTTTCCACAACGACTGAAACATTCGTACTTACTGCAACTACTATAAAAAAGCCGATAAAATATTTCCGTTGAACACTAAAATAAAAATATGATTCACAGACTCGTAAGCTATGCGAGTTTCAAATGATTAAAAAATCATCATATTTAGTATTCACAATTAAAAATGATGAGTTTTTATACGGGAATGATGAGAGATTGTTGGGTAATGCTTCAATTATCATTTCAATAGATTTTTCCATTCGGAATTTTTAAATGATTTTCCAAATTAAATGCAAATCTATTCCTTTCTTAGAAATTTTATTTTGGTTTTCCTTTGCTATGGATTTTTGAATGACGACCGAACGATATTTTATTTGAGGCACGATATGAGCAATGTTTACATTTCAAACGCTTCTCTTTAGAATGTGACTTTAGATGTTGAATTAGGTGTATTTTCTCTGTAGTTGCATATGAACAAGAAGATTTGCAGTGAAGAGGTTTTTCGCTTTCTTGGTTTTTTTCGCCAGTATGCATTGTTAAATGAGCATCCAGAACAGCTTTATGGTTAGTTCTATATGGACAATATTCACATTTAAATGCTTTTCCATCAGCGTGCCTCTTGATATGAAGAGTATAAGATGGCTTGTATGCAGTTCTGTATGGACAATAACTGCATTCATAAGGCTTTTCGTCAGTATGAATTGTAAGATGGTTAATCAAGGCAACTTTTAGACGGGTTTTAAAAGTGCAGTAGTCACATTTAAAAGCTTTTTCAGGCATAATCTGGGTAGTCTTTTCTACAGCTTCATACTCGCAAGATTTGCTTCTGTTCGGACGATCATCCACAATGTGAGTTTTCTCATGGTTTTCCAAATGTAATTTGGATCTAGATTTGTATGAGCAATATGCACATTTATAAGGTTCTTGAAGGTTACTGACTTTTGTGTCGATACTAGCTCGAACCGAATTTGACGTGTGGCTTTTCTGATGTTGAATTACAGTTTTAATTATTTCACTTCTATAGGAGCAATATTTACATTTAAAAGGCTTTAAACTACTATGCTTCCTAGAATGACTACTCAGGGCATTTTTACACCTAGTTTTATATGGACAGTATTTACATGTGAATAAGTTTTCTCCAGTGTGACTTTTTAAATGTGTTTCCAAATTAGTTTTTAGTCGACAATTATACTGACAATATTGACAAGAGAAACGTTTTTCACCAGTGTGTGTTTGTTTCAGATGAATGATAAGAGCATTTTTTGTTTTTACTCTATACGGGCAATATTTGCATTTAAATGGCACTTCTATGCTCTTTTCCGATGATGGTAGATTTTTCAAGCCATTTTCCATCTCCGAGTGTTTTTCTCGATTTTGAACCTAAAAAGAAGGAAAAAAAATTATGCCGGTACCAGAACTGAATATGTAATTCTATTAAAGATGATTGTACAAAACGTGAATTGAGGCCATTAGGGTCATCGCAAACATGGAAAAACTGATCTTATTACGAATTTAACCTTAAAATCCAAACATTTCAAATTACGTACATAACTTGAAGAAATTAGAGGAAATTCATGTATAAGATTGTATTTACCAAACATTAAATACCGACTTTAGTGTTATATAGGATAAATATACATTTGAACATAAACAGCTATTCTAAAATACCAATTGTACCACACAGTATTTAGAAGATAATACTGTCACCATACACCAATGAGCAAGTTTGAAAATAAAATATTTATTATTCATTCAATGTACAATTATTGTACATACTGTAAAGTACTTTAATTTATTTGAACACCCATCTATTTATCTATTTACCTCTAAAATACTACTTTTCTCCTTTTATTTTGCGAAATTATTATACATAATTATTTTGAAAATGCTTTATTTTATTCCTGTCTCTTTTGTAGTAAAGTTCTAATAAAATATGACAAAGGATACATACAGAATGGACCAAAAGTAGCTTAACACTTTTGGTATAACAAAATAGGTAAGTGTTAACCCTTTAACGACGACCGGTCCAAAGTGGTAGCGTTTCAAATACAAACTTTCATAACTAACCCTACAAAAAATTCTAGCGTTAAAGGTTAAGCGACTTTCGGACCACCTTATATATATATATACAAACTCCACACTCTTACGCGATATGTAAAAATAGTGTTTCTAATAATCTTGGCTAGAACGGTTTCGGTGTTCAGTGTTGGAATTCCTATTCCAAGTGAAGTGTTTTCTCGGAAGTCCGTTGACAGCGTGAACACTTTTGAAACAAACATTCCTCGTTAACTTAAACATTTTTTTAGGGAAGAAACAAATTCCGAAACAGTTTCATTAAACGTATTGATAAAAGTAAGTAAATTTTCTACAACATGAAATGAATCAAAACAAATGTACGAGTACTCACCCAGTTATCCGTGGTGGAGGGGCGGTCCATGACACGGATAACCCAATTTCAAAGTTAACCCTGTATACCCAGCTGGTGGGTGGGTGGTGCAGCCGCTGTTGCCCGTCAATACCGACTGGCTTCCTATCTCCCACACACGGTATTATTCTATTACAGTATAATATACAATTAAGTAGTTTGCAGTCACCACAAGACGGAGATATGCGAGGCTACAGACGCACAGATGCACTCTATGAAGCGCGGAAACACTGATTGATGCGCTTTGTGGTGAGTTGGCGGGAGACGAGCCGCAGATGTAAACACGTCAAATCAGGGTTAACTCGTGTCATGATCACGAATGCACAAAGGTCACAATTAGAAAAACAGTTAACTCAATTCACAGTTGAGTGAATAACGGATAACTGCGTGAGTACTGTACCTTATTTTATCAACAAAATTAATTGTTTGCGTGAAATTTTCTTGAAAAATTAATAAATGACTGACGTCAAATTAATTCCTTTTTAACGCTCGAAGGCTAGTGTGGAACCGCGCGCACAGCGACTAGTGTGGGATGTTTTGTAACCCCGAAATGAAAATAACATCTATTAATTAGATTAATTGAACAATTTATTGTTATTACATACAGTACATGCATTACAAAAAACTCATTTCACAAATGAATTGGGGTGAGAAGGCACACATACTTGGATAGAGATACAGTGTGTAATAAAAAAAAGGTAGGAACTAAAGCATACACATTCGTTCACACGATCAGCGCCCCTGGCACATGGCTAAATTCCACACCCGCGGTGCTTCATACGCCATGCGTGGTGCTGCTGCTGCCAGGCTTTGTCAAAAATAGGCGAGACGAAGTCCCAAACTTGCTTGTCTCTAACAAATCAACTTGAAGCCACTTCTCGCGCATCACCCGAATCAAGTCCACGCTTACTCATGCAATTATTCACCATGTCCAGCCACCTTTTCGGCCTCCCTCAACTTCACAAACACACTTACGCACTCTTTTCACAACTCTGACATCTTCCATTCTTTCAGTATGCCCAAACCACCTTAACACACTTTCCTCAATTTTCACTTTAACTGGCTTTCGAATACCACATCTGTCCAGAACCACAGGATTTCTCACCCTATCAATCCAGCGCACGCCAAACATACTTCTGAAGTCATCCATCTCAACTGTCCTTATTTCTAAGAACAAATTTGTTCTCATTTCTTAATTTTTCAATTTTTCATTTCATTTGGCTTTCAGAATAAAATGTTAACGTTATATTCTGAAAGCCAAATGAAATGAAAAATTGAAAAATTAAGAAATGAACAAATTTGTTCTTAGAAATAAGGACACTTGAGAACCCTGTGCTCTTACCATTGACTTCTCCCTCACGCAACGTCAATGTTCCACAGCCATACAAGAGTGTCTGGAGGCCCTCTGTACCAATACACCTTTACGTGAACATCTCGCAGCAATTCTACGCAATCTCCACTTCCTCACAACCGCTTTCAGCGTATTTGCTGTCTTTCTTCCTTGAATCACTACCACTCGTATTAACTTCATCGGCACTTGTACCTTTTTTTTAATATATCCCAAATACTTAAAAGACTCAACCACCTTCAGTGTTTCACCTGTTAACCATTACATAGTCTATATATATATATATATATATATATATATATATATATGTGATGTAGGTCACATCCGCATCCGCATCCGCGGAACATCCGCACCCGCACCCGCACTTTGGACTGCGGATGCCGTGCGGATGTGGACCGTTGAGATAAAATGTCATTAATAAGCGGAAATTATCAAATTCTACTATATTAATAGAACTAGTTCATTGTGCGCAAAAGTGATGCAAGCGACAAGACGAGAGGCTGCTCTTGTATGAAGTTACTCTCTTGCAACCTACTTAGATCCACGTTACAAAGCTAAGTTATTTTCACCTAGTACATTAGAACGAGTTAAATCATCACTTGGCAAAGCAGTTGAAGAGCTTCAATCCCTTGAATCTGTCGCTTCGCCACCCACCAAAAGAATAAAAGTTTCAGTGACAGAACCAACACCTTCAACAAGCAAATCTATCACAGAATCTGTCTCTCAGTTTCTTGAGTCAAGCAGCAATGACGAGACCTACGCGATGTCAAAAGATGTAGTAAAAATGATCGAGAGTTATCACCAAGAAAAACGCCTGGCTGCATGTGACAATCCTATTAGTTGGTGGAAAAATCCGCAGAATATCTATCCATACTTGAGTAAACTTGCAAGGAAACATTTAGCCTCCAACAAACGTACCAAGCGAGAGATTATTTAGCAGTGCTGGATTAATATATGATGAAAAGAGAAACAGACTGGCAGCAGAAAAGGCAGAAAAATTAATGTTCCTTAAGCATAACCTTTATTTTAATTACTCATTTATAAATATGCCTAATAAAACTTTAAACTTAATATAAATAGTTATCAAGCTAATTAAAGATCTCTTTCTATAAGGGTGGAGGTTGGGGAAAGAGGTCGGTGGGTGCATTTGAGTTGGGTTCACGTCCCGCATCCTGGTAACACAATTATGGTTTCTAATTGTGGCTGAAACTCAACAAAATATAACGAATTTATTTGCAGACGAATTCACTAATTGATTTCTATATTAGTTAGATGCTTGATATTATTTTATATGTTCAGAGAAAAGTACAGCAATTATTATACAATTAATCAATTATACTACATTATAGCTACAGCTCTCTCTATATAATAACTTATTATATACGTTAAACACAACAAATCTCGAATATATCCTAAAAAATAACGAAAATGTAGACATCCGCATCCGCGGATGTTGAAATCAAACATCCTCATCCGCAGATGTGAAAAAAATGACATCCGCTACATCACTAATATATATATATATATATATATGTTAAACACAGACCGTGCATGGAACAAGGAACTCTTCTGAGAAAATTAAATCCACTATAGTCCGAATAAGTAATGGTAAATGACAAATACCATAGTTTTTCTTTTTCATGATGCTAGCCCGACGTGGGCAACGGGTCTCTCGCACGTCGGGCTAGCATCATGAAAAAGAAAAACTATGGTATTTGTCATTTACCATTACTTATTCGGACTATAGTGGATTTAATTTTCCCAGAAGAGTTCCTTGCTCCATGCACGGTCTGTGTTTAACATATAAGTTTCTCAGGGGACCATTCTGAGTTTGTGTGTATATATATATATATATATATATATATATTATATATATATATATAGACGACTATGTAATGGTTAACAGGTGAAACAATCATTAGAAGCGTTATAGGCCCGTTAAAGGACCCCAGCGGCGTTCTGCGGACCTCCGACGCGGACATCGCTAATGTGCTTAATGAGTACTTTGCGGGAGTGTTCACCAGGGAGGACACCCGCGTCATCCCCGAGCCAAGCGTCAGGCACGATGGTGCTGGCCTGGATAGTGTTCGGTGTACCACGACAGGCGTTGTTGCCGATAGAATAAACAAACTGAGAGCGTTCAAGGCCCCTGGGCCAGACCAGTTTCTCCCCAGTGTTGCGAGAAGTGCGCGACCAGGTGGCTCCCCACCTGGCTACAGTCTTCAACAAATCGTTAGAGACGGGCCAGGTGCCTGGTGACTGAAGGGAAACCAACGTGACCCCTATCTTTAAGAAAGAGGATCACGAAAGTCCAGGGAAGTATCGTTCCATTAGTCTCACTTCGGTTGTAGGTAAATTATTAGAGGGGATAATAGCGGATAGGATCGTTGACCATTTGGATTCCTACAAGCTTCTTGGGGACTCCCAACATAGGTTTAGACGGCATAGGTCGTGTCTCACCAACTTGCTCGAGTTTTTCCGCGTCATGTTGAGTGAGTATGATAAGAGTAAGACGATTGATATACTTTAGCTCGACTTTCAGAAAGCCTTTGATAAGGTACCTCACCGCCGGCTAATGGCGAAAGTGCGCGCGCTGGGTATCGGTGGGGAAATAGGTAGGTGGATTGAAAACTGGCTGAGGAATAGGCGGCAGAGGGTGGTAATTAAAGGTGCTAGTTCGGGTTGGGCCTAGGTCACTAGTGGGGTTCCTCAGGGTTCCGTTTTGGGGCCACTGTTGTTTATCATTTACATAAATGATATCGACGGTGGCATCGTCAGTCGGATCGCCAAATTCGCTGATGACACCAAGCTTGGGGCCAATGTTGGGACGCCCGAAGCGATCGAGCAACTGCGTGCGGACCTAGGTAGGATAGGAGAGTGGTCCGAAAAATGGCAAATGCCGTTTAACTTGGGTAAATGCAAAGTGATGCACATTGGCTACGCCAATCCCAAGTCGGACTACTCGATGTTGGGTAGTAATATCGAGGTGACTGATTTAGAAAAGGACTTGGGTGTGCTAATTAGCAGCGACCTTAAGTTTACGAAACTGTGTAGAGGTGGAAAAGAAAGCCCAGAAACTATTGGGTTATATCAGGAGGCAATTTCAGTTTCGGAACAAGGAGATTGTGCTCTCACTGTACAATTCCCTTGTTCGGCAGCACCTGGAGTATGCTGTGCAGTTCTGGTCGCCCACCCTCAGGAAAGATATTGAGAGGCTGGAGCGAGTGCAGGCGAGGGCCACAAAGTTAATCCCTTCCGTTAGGCATATGGGCTACAATCGACGGTTACGCGCCCTGAACTTGTTTTCGCTTGAAACTCGGAGGCTGCGCGGTCAACTGATCGAAGTTTTCAAGCTCTTACGCGGGTTCAACGATGTCTATTTTAGAAGCATGTTTAGTTTAAATGATAACCCAACTCGCAACAATGGTTGGAAGTTGGATTTGAAACGGTTTAGGACTAGTGTGTGTGGGAATTACTTTACGTATAAGATCTGTGACACATGGAACAGGTTACCTTCGGAAGTTGTGAACAGTTCCTCTGTGGATCAGTTCAAGAAAAGGTTAGACCAAATCTTGCACACTATTTGTGTGTGTACAAAATTTTCCCTGGCACCCGTTGCCATTGGTACCTCCTCGGTATGGGCCGCAAGGCCTTTTGAGGTACTTCTTTTCCTTGTAACTCCTTGTAACTCTCTCTCTCATCAATAACTTGCAGTTGCGCCCGAAACACTCATCACGCCCTTCTCGGTTCGATGGCACTGAGGTTTGGTTAGGTTAAATTAGGTTTCGTTAATTAGTTTTATAGATATATGGATTTTAAAAAGTCGGTACCTCGCTTATGCGAATATACTGTATATGTAGTGTGTGTGTGATTAAAAACCACTAAAATCAATAAAATGAGAAACGTTTTGAGCCCATCATATATTACAACTCAAAATGGTACCCTGAGAAACTTTTACGTTACACACAGACAGTGCACGGAACAAGGAACTCTTCTGGGAAAACTAAATCAATTATAGTCCCAATAAGTAATGATAAATGACAAATAGTATAGTTTTTCTTTTTCATGATTGAAAACCAACGTGAGCAACGGATCACTCGTGAAGAGGACCCAAAATATAGCTTCCCTCACCAACTATCTGCCAAGTACAGTAGATGGGATCCAGCTTTGGGACAGGATCTTGGGTGATTGGAGCAAAACGTCGATACTCCTGCTTTTATTTTCCTGCGTAAAATATCTCAACCCTGAACCAAAACCATGGATTTCGCCGCATATTATATATATATATTCCTTAGTGAGCGGAGGCAAGTCGTTACAGTACAAGGAGTATCTTCATCAGAATCAGAGGTCCTCAGCTCGGTATCACAAGGAACAGTATTAGCTCCACTACTATTCATAATCATGCTAACTGACATAGATGAGGACGTTACCAGAGACAGCACAGTAACATCCTTTGCGGATGACACAAAGAGCAGTAGAAAAATAAGAAACCCAGAAGACATAGGATCTCTACAAACCGACATAAACAAAATCTACAAGTGGACTGAAGACAACAATATGAAGTTTAACACCGAGAAATTTCAGCTATTACGGTACGGAAAAAGAGAAGACCTAAAGTCCAAGGAATATTATACCCCAAATGGAGAGGAAATTCAGAGAAATCCCAGAGCAAAAGATTTAGGGGTTGTAATGACAGATGATGCGAAATTTGAAACACAAAATAAGACAGCAGTAAACAGAGCAAAGAGAATAACGGGTCAGATATTGAGAACCTTTACACGAAGGGATAGGAATGTAATGATTCCTCTACTGAAAACCCTGATAATACCCAAATTGGAATACTGCTCGGTCCTAACATCCCCATATAAAAAAGAAGACATTAGACAGCTGGAGGGGATCCAAAGAAGCTTCACAGCCAAGATCAATGGGTGCAAAGAACTAAATTACTGGGAAAGGTTACGAGAACTAGACCTATATTCACTGGAAACGAGGAGAGAGATATACAACATTATTTACACTTGGAAAATAATGGAGAAACTAGTCCCTAATCTTACTCTGAATCCCATAACTCCCCAAACAACGGTGGAAAGTAGAAGCGGTAAACTGTGTCGTATTCCCAAATTGAAGGCGAGACAGGGAACATCCTTAACCCTGAAAGAAAATAGTTTTGTAGTGAGAGGACCAAAACTGTTTAATCAGTTGCCCAAAGACCTAAGAAACACGAAGGGAGTTGCAGTGGAAATCTTCAAAAGAAGACTAGACGCCTGGCTCAGAACAATCCCCGATGAGCCGAGCGTACCTGGTTATGTGAGGTGGAGAGCGCAAGAATCCAACTCACTACTTCACCAGGCCAACTCGAGAGGAGGGGCGACAAACTTGACCTTCGCGAAATGAGAAATCATCGCGCGGAACATTTGTAAGGTTGTAAGGTAAGGTTATATATACACACACTGTGTGTGTGTATGTATATATATATATATATGATGAATAAAACCACGAAGGAAAGGAAACACAAAATGGTGCTCAAGCGCTTTCGTCTAATGACATCCTCAGGAACACTGAAGTACATAAAAAGGTTAAGCCTATATATAGGTTACAGAAAGAAAAAAAGAAAAAATAAATAACATACATACACACACACATACATATATATATATATACATACATATCTATATATACAAATACATACATACATACATACATACATATATATACAAATACATACATACATACATACATATATATACAATAAACACAGAAGTAAAAATAATAAAAAATTAAAAATTAAAAACTTAAAGGATTACCAATGAGGCGTACAGACTTGTAAGGAAAAATATCGATTTTTAGCACAAAATCAAATGGATTATAAAAATACAAATTTATACTAGAACTCTGCCCGGGTTTTAACACAATGCTGCCTATGGTCAGGTTTCGATATATATAAAAAAATAAAATGCAAATTAAAAGTTAATCGATTTTTAGCACAAGATCAAATGGATTATAAAAATACAAATTTATACTGGAACTCTGCCCGGGTTTTAACACAGTGCTGCCTATGGTCAGGTTTCGATATATATAAAAAAATAAAATGCAAATTAAAAGTTAATAAAGTAGAAGACAAGTTTACCAAAGATTTAATGTTTTACCTTTCTTATCTAAATCTGTTTTAAAGGAATTCAACATAACAGGATCGAGTTGAAAAAGACCTTTGCTTATGTTGAAGTTATTTGAAAGTTGGATAATGGCAGACTCAAGAATATTTCTATTAACAATGTTGCTTGAATGGAATAAAACTGAAGCATTATTCCAATCAATACAGTGGGCTAACTCTGACAAATGGACAAAAAGGGCACTGGACAACTGTCCTGTTCTAACGGAATATTGATGCTGTTTTATACGTGTGTGCAAATCCTTTCCCGTCTGACCTATGTAAAAGGAATCACATTGTTTACAACCAATTTTATAGATAATGCCTGAATTATTGGTAGGGCTATTTTTTACTATGATATTTTTCACAATATTGTTATATGAAAATACTACATTAATATCCAAAAGTTTAAGTACATTAGCAATGCCTAAAAAGCCCGGGAAAAATGGAAGTACTAAAATATTTTTTGACAAAGTACGAGTGTTAATATTGACACGATAGAAAGTTCGTTTTGCCTTGTTGAGACAAGATTCCATAAACGCAGATGGATAACACAAATCACTTCCAATACCGTTGATTTTTTCCAATTCGGCATCGATGTATTCCGGACTGGCGATCCTAAGGGCGCGGAGAAACATTGATGAAAATATGGCCTTCTTAGTGGGGGTATCATGTCCCGAGTAAAAGTGTACGTAGGACAAATTGTTTGTCGTTTTCCGATAGATACTAAACTTAAAACCTGGGCTTTCCCTATGTACACGCACATCCAAAAATGGGATTGAATTGTCTTGCTCAACTTCTAAAGTAAACTTAATGGAGGGGACTTGATCATTTAACTGAAGGAGGAAGCTATCCAGGTCACGATTCATGGGCCAGATACACAAAATATCGTCGACGTACCGCAACCAAGGGATGCCAACCCCCAGGATTCTCGGAATATAGGTAATTTCGAAAAACTCCATATAAATATTGGAGAGGAGGGGCGATAAGGGGTTGCCCATAGCCATCCCAAAAACTTGTTGATAATACTCGTTATTGAAAGTGAATTTACAGTCTTTGATGCAAAGCTTAATAAGTTCCAAAACAATGTGTGAAGGTAGTGGCAGGTCATACTTATGTAATTCTTGGGAGAGAAAGTCAAGCATATCGTCAATCGGCACTTTTGTAAACAATGAACAAACATCAAAACTAATCAATTTATCGTTAGTTTCAGTACGTGCATTATTCAATTTTTCCGTAAGATCCATGGAATTTTTTACATGTGAATCAGAGATAGTTCCAAGAATGGGGGACAAGACTTTGACAAGCCATTTGGAGAGTTTATAAGTAATAGAGCCCACCGAGCTAATAATAGGGCGCATAGGGTTACCAGGTTTGTGGGTTTTAATAAGACCGTAAAGGTAGGGCAGAGCAGGTGAAGTGGACATGAAAAGCGGAATTAAGTTCTTATGATCTTTGAGAAGGCGTTTCAAGCCACTATTAAATGATTTGATGACGTCATCCTGCGGGTTCTTCCTAAGTTTGGTGTATGTGGCGGGGTCCTGGAGAAGCTCGTTCATCTTTCCGATGTAGTCCACTTTGTCCATAATAACTATGGTGTTAGCCTTGTCTGCTTTAGTAATATGGAATGTTGAATTCCTTTAAAACAGATTTAGATAAGAAAGGTAAAACATTAAATCTTTGGTAAACTTGTCTTCTACTTTATTAACTTTTAATTTGCATTTTTTTTTTTATATATATCGAAACCTGACCATAGGCAGCACTGTGTTAAAACCCGGGCAGAGTTCCAGTATAAATTTGTATTTTTATAATCCATTTGATCTTGTGCTAAAAATCGATTAACTTTTAATTTGCATTTTATTTTTTTATATATATCGAAACCTGACCATAGGCAGCATTGTGTTAAAACCCGGGCAGAGTTCTAGTATAAATTTGTATTTTTATAATCCATTTGATTTTGTGCTAAAAATCGATATTTTTCCTTACAAATCTGTACGCCTCATTGGTAATCCTTTGTTTTTAATTTTTAATTTTTTATTATTTTTACTTCTGTGTTTATTGTATATATGTATGTATGTATGTATGTATGTATTTGTATATATAGATATGTATGTGTATATATATATATATATATATATGTGTGTGTGTGTGTATGTATGTTATTTATTTTTTCTTTTTTTCTTTCTGTAACCTATATATAGGCTTAACCTTTTTATGTACTTCAGTGTTCCTGAGGATGTCATTAGACGAAAGCGCTTGAGCACCATTTTGTGTTTCCTTTCCTTCGTGGTTTATTCATCATAAATATTTTTCACGTGTTACCTTCGTGAAATAATTTTCATATATATATATATATCACACACACACCTTTCAAAGGTTCCGCGCGATGATTCCTCATTTCATAAAGGTCGAGCTTGTCGCCCCCTCCTCTCAAGTTGGCCTGGTGAAGCGAGTTGGTTTCTTGTACTGTCCACCTCACAGAGCCAGGCTCATCGGGGATTGTTCTGAGCCAGGCGTCTAGTCTTCTTTTGAAGATATCCACTGCAACACCATTCATGTTCCTTAGGAATTTGGGCAGCTGATTAAACAGTTTTGGTCCTCTCACAACAAAACTATTTTCTTTCAGGGTTAAGGATGTTCCCTGTCTCGCCTTTAATTTGGGAACACGACACAGTCTTCCTTTTCTACTTTCCACCGTTGTTTGGGGAGTTACAGGGTTCAGAGTAAGATCAGGACTAGTTTCTCCATTATTTGCCAAGTGTAAATAATGGTCTCTCTCTCTCTCTCTCTCTCTTCTCCTTTCCAGTGAATATAGGTCAAGTTCTCGTAACCTTTCCCAGTAATTTAGTTTTTTGCACCCCTTGATCTTGGCTGTGAAGCTTCTCTGAATCCCTTCCAGCTGTCGTATGTCTTCTTTTTTATGGGGATGTTAGGACCGAGCAGTATTCCAATCATTACATTTCCTATCCCTTCGTTTAAAGGTTCTGTATCTGCCCCGTTATTCCCTTTGCTCTGTTTACTACTATCTTATTTTGTGTTTCAAATTTCACATCATCAGTCATTACAATCTTTAAAACTTCTCTAGAATTTCTCTGAATTTCCTGTCAATTTGGGGTATAATATTCCATGGATTTTAGGTCTTCTCTTTTTCCGTACCGTAACAGCTGAAAATTTTCAGTGCTAAACTTCATATTGTTGTCTTCCGTCCATTTGTAGATTCTGTTCATGTCGGTTTGTAGGGATCCTATATCTTCTGGGTTTCTTATTTTTTTACTGATCTTTATGTCATCGGCAAAGGATGTTACTGCTGTCTCTGGTAACGTCCTCATCTATGTCAGTAAGTATGATTATGAATAGTAGTGAAGTTAATACTGTTCCTTGTGGTATATATATATATATATATATTATATATATATATATATATATATATATACACACCCTCGATTAGGTACTCCGGCTTGCCGGACCGAGGGGCTCGTACACCTCGTGGGTTGTTGGGGTTTCCTCAACTCCTTACTGGGTGTGGGCGAAGAGTTACCTAGTTGCGTTTTTTTTTCCCTTTTTTTTTCCGTCTCTCCCGGAATTTCTTTTGTCTTGACTCGGTCTTGGGCCTCTGTCAATTTTAGTATCCCCCCACTCTGTATTTTGCAGTCTTGGGGTCATCGCTCCGTGGCTGAGCCGTGCCCTGGGGACGGTACGGGCGCCTGGACCGCTGCTGCGTCTGGATTGGGTCTTTGCTAGGCCCTTAACGGACAAATCTCCGTAGAGCCAATCTGCTGTTTTTAAAACGACAGTCAGGTTGGGGGGCGGGCTACCCGGGACGTTGGGCCTGCGCCTTGAAGGATGCAGCGTCGGATGGTGCATTGCCTTGGGTCCAAGGCTGTCTTTTTTGTAAAGCTATTGTTTATGGGTTCAATTTCAAAACTTCAATCCCCTACTGTTGACGACTCTGGCCCGCCCATGGATTTGGATAAGACTTCTACTCGTTTCAGCGGCCTCTGCCTCCGCTGGATTGACCTTAAAGCCGTATGGCCCCCTCTCGTCCTCTGCAGCGTCTGGCTCTCGTGGCCGGACTCGTGGTGGCCGTAGGGCGGGGTCTTCGCGGCCCTCGTTCTCTCGCCCACTCTCGGTTACCGTTACACATGGACCTGTCCCTGCTGTCAATTTCTGTCCGGTGGAGAGGTTCCTTGTTCTCCGCCCTTCCGCTGGCTCCCTTCCGGGCAACTCGGAACGGGTGTTTCAGCGTCTTAAGACGGTGGGGGTTCCCTGTCGTTATGATATCCGCCCTCTGAAGGATGGGTCTCTTCTTTTGAAGTCCCGTTCTTCGGGGGTGACTGAGTCCCTTCTACAGTTGCAGGATGTTTTGGGTTGCAGAGTTTGTGACTCCGCATCCGCAATTGAATAGCTGTCAGGGCACCATTTTCGTTTCCCGCCCGTTGTCAATCCCGGTTGGTGAGTTGCAGGAGGATCTTGCCCCCCAGGGGGTAACGAAGGTCTTCCGCTTTTCGTCGCACCGGGATGGTGCTCTTACCCCGGCCGCTCGTCTGCTCCTGACCTTTGACTCCCTTGTGCCTCCGGCCCAGGTGTTCTGGGGCGTGGGCGATCGCCGGTTAGGCCATGTTAGCTCTGCGTGCCGCCGTGAGGGTAAGCTATGTGTCCGCTGCGGTGGGCCTGCGCACCCTACCCCGTGCACGAAGCCCCCGCGGTGCTCGAACTGCTCGGGGGCCCACCCTTCCTCCTCTCGGGACTGCCCCGTTTTCAAGTTTGAATTCGAGGTGCGGTCCTTAAGGACTACCGAATTCCTTAGTGCGCGGGAGGCGCGCGATAGGGTCCGTGACCGGGAGCCGCGGCGGGGGTTGTCCTATGTTGCGGCTCTTGGCCCTGGCGGGTCCTCGGGACCCTCCCGTGCTACCCCGGCGCCTACCGAAGTGGTGCCCCCCCCTGGAAGTTCCGGGGGTTGATGGTCCCCCTGGCGCCGCGGGACCGTCTTGTCCCTCTGCCTCACTTTCAGACATCGCATCTGATTCCCTGCCTACAAGTGCCCCTTCTCCCTCTCCGGCCTTGGGGTCTGGATCCTTGCCTACTCATCTCTCGGGTGGGGAAGGTGATGCCCTGAAGGGGAGGAGGAAGGGTCGCCGTGGTCGGAGTCCTCCAGACCCGATCAGGACTGCTGCTCGCCCTGCTTCCCCTTCTTCACCGGAGGGGAAGCTGCGCGCCGCTCCTGGTCCGCTCGGGACTCCACCCCGGGTGGAGGTTGAGGTACACCGCCCCATGACACCCTCGATTACTGACTCGGTTCCCATGGTGGACCCGGTCGAGAGGAGCCTGGCCCTTCTTCATGGAGTCTCTCTCCCTTCGGCTCCTGCTGAGTGGGGTCGGGTCTCTCTCCTGGATCTACCTCTCCCAGCTGTGATGGACCTTTCCTCCCCCACTCCGTCAGCACGTCTGGTGTGACGAGCCCTCGAACATCTGGTTCTCCCCGGCCCCCCTCTGGTGGGGAGTCGGGGGTTTCGGCTGGGCCCGTCTCGTCGTCTCCCCCCCCTCTGAACTCCCTGTTCCACTTTCCACCTCTCGTTCTACTACGGATGAAGCAGCTGCGGGGTCGGTGGCCCCTACTCCCCCCCGTTCGGGGTGAGTCGGGGAAGCCGATTCCGTCCCTGGTTACGGACCGTTGAGTTTGCTCTGCTTCTTATAATGCCACTTCCCCTTACAGTTCCATTTTGCATTGGAACTATAGGGGGCTTTTAGCTAACTGGGAGAACCTTGCCTCCCTGCTGGAGAGCGAGCGGCCTTCCTGTGTTTGTCTCCAGGAGGCTATCCTGGCTGCGCGGGGGCTCCCTCGTCTCTCTGGCTATGTTGGTTTCCCTTGCACCCCAGATGAGCGCACACGCCGGCGGGGTACGGCGATTTATGCACATCATTCATTACCCTCGCGAGTTGTGCCTCTTCGTACTTCCTTGCAGGCTGTGGCTGTGCGGCTCTTTTTAGATCGCCAGTACACTGCCTGCTCGATTTATATTCCTCCTCATGACCCTCCTCCTCGCGACGCGGCTCACGGGTTGGTGTTGCAACTGCCTCGACCGTTTCTCCTCCTCGGGGACTTTAACAGTCGCGACCCGGCTTGGGGAGATGTCCGGTCGACTAATGTTGCTGGTATGTTGCTCTCCTTAATGGAGGAACTTTCCTTCGCGTGCCTCAATTCCGGTGAACCTACCTACTTCCACGAACCCACGGGTTCATCTACCTGTATTGATCTCTCCTTGGTGTCCCTCGATGTCTTACTCGATTTTTCGTGGAAGGTGTTGGGGGACTCTTATGGCAGTGATCATTACCCAGTCTGTCTTGAGCCGGTCGGACCGCAGCCGGGTGTCTCGTCTCGACCGAGGTGGTCCCTTGCGCGGGCTGACTGGCCATCCTTCAGAGCTCGTTCCGTCATTGCCCGTTCGGTGTTGAGCTTTGGCTCTGTGGATGAGAGCTTGGATTTCTTCGAGCGGGTGGTGACGGGCGTCGCGGAGGACTGTATTCCTCGATCTTCCGGTAAACCGCGGACGCGTAGCGTCCCGTGGTGGACTCCAGCATGTCACCAGGCGCTGTGTGAGAGGAAGAGGGCAACGCGCCACTTCCACCGCACCCGGACCACTTGAGATGCGGCGGGCGAAGGCTTTCGCCCGCCGGACTCTCAAGTTGGCCCGTCGGGCCTCTTGGCGTGCTTTTGTGTCCGGCATTTCCTCATCTACCCCTTCTGCTGCTGTGTGGCGGAAGGTACGTCGTATCGAGGGGAAGCCGGTCCCTGCTAGTCGCCCTGTCCTTCGGGACGGGGACGGGTTCCTTTCGGATCCTGCTGCTGTAGCGGATCGGCTGGCCGGTGCTTTTGCTGCGGTTTCCCGTTCGCCTTCAGCTGCGGATCGTCCTTTGTCGGATGTTACGTTCCCGCCGCCTGGGAACGAGCCCTATAACCGTCTCTTTACGATGCGGGAACTTCGGGCTGCCTTGGCAACCCGTCGTTCTTCCGCCCCTGGCCCTGATGACATTCCGTATGACTTCATTTGGAATCTGCACCCCATGGCCCTACACTTCTTGCTGGATCTTTTCAACCGGGTGTGGGTTGAGAGGGTCGTTCCCTTCCCGTTGGAGGGAGGCGATTGTGGTCCCGATACCTAAGCCGGGGAAGAATCCGGCGGAGGTGGCGGGCTATCGGCCTATTGCCTTGACGAGCTGCTTATGCAAGCTCCTTGAAAAGATGGTGGCCGTCCGACTTTCCTTTACACTGGAGTCGCTTGGGTTATACCCCCCGACCCAGTATGGCTTTCGTCGATTTCGGAGTACTCTGGACCCCCTTCTCCTCCTTGGTCATGATGTACGGGAGGCCTTTTCCCGCCGGAATCTTGTTCTGGCCGTCTTTTTCGACGTCCAAAAGGCCTATAACACGACCCGTCGGGGTTATCATGGACCGTTTGAAGTCGCTTTGTTTTGTGGGCTTTTTGCCCACATTTCTTCGTAGTTTCCTCTGCCGTCGCACTTTCCGCGTCCGTAATGGGGCGGCCCTATCTGACCTGTATGTTCAGGAGGAGGGGGTGCCCCAGGGGTGTCTTGAGCGTCTCCTACTTCAATCTGGTCATGTCTGCGCTACCGGGAGCCCTTCCGCCCTCGGTGCGCTGTTCCATCTATGCCGACGATCTGGCTGACTATGCCGCGGGGACGTCCCCCCCCTCGTGGAGAGGCAAGTCCAACTCGCGGTCAATCGGGTTGAACGCTGGGCGTCGTCGGTGGGCTTTACGCTGTCTTCCCCGAAGACTTCATGTGTGGCCTGGAGGGATTGCTTCAGATGCCAGAGATGAGCCGTCGGTCAAGGATCATGCCCAGAAACCGTGTGGAGGGTATCATCTCAAGAGGTTCGCCGTACAGCGTGACAGAGGGGACGGGAAGGGTTGCGGGTCTTCTGTTGCTGAAAATCGTACCCCTTGGTCTTGGAGGTGGACAGGCGGAACCCAACCAACGTCGGTCACTTCTCCACCCGACGGATGGCAAGCTGAATTTGCCGTTGGACAACAGATGGCTCCCGCCCGTGAAGTAGACGCGAGGTCATCCACGTAGATGGAAGAACGGACGGTAGGTGGAAAGCATTTTGATACTGTGTTCATCATGATGGAAAAGCACAGAACACTGAGGATGCTTTCCTGTGGAACCCAGTCCTTCTGCACGGAAGTGTTTGAAAGGATTAGGACCACTCCCACTTTGATGGTTCGGGAGAGGAAGCTTCTGATGAAGGTCGGCAGGACTCCGACGAGACCCAAACTTTGGAGTTGAATGAATTATGCGTCGGCGGGTGGTGTAGGCCTTTTGTATGTCGAAAATGTGGACAGGACGAACTGTCTCCTGTTGAAGACGTTATTTATGTCTCGGCTGAGGAGCAGGAGGAGCATCAATAGTGGAGCGGAATTGTCTAAAGCCAGACTGGGTAGCCGGGAAGGAATAGCAATTTTCAAGGAAGGAGAGTCGCGTGGCGAGCATTTCTTCGAAGATCTTGCAGACACAATGCGTTAGAGCAATAGGTCTATAGTTTGTGGGGTCAAGGGGGTCTTTGCCTGATTTGGGGATGGGGATTACATGGGCCCCCCTCCACTGGGAGGGGGAAGGTGCCCTCTACCCATATGCAGTTGTGGAGGTCTAGTAGAAAAATTTGCTTGGAAGGGTGGATATGCTTGATCAAGATGGGATACCATCCGGGCCTGGGGAAGAAGACTGTCGAGAGGCCAGTGCCGCATGAAGCTTACGCATGGTGAACAGCCGATTGTAGGGGTTGTCTGGAGACAGTGGAGAGGGGCCCTTTTCAATGGCGAGAACGAAGAAACTCCGCGGAGGAAGAGACGGCGGCGAAGGTAGAAACTAAAAAAATTGCCACCAAGGGCTCGTTGAGGAGACCGTCGTTAGTCCGGAAGATTGGGGTTCGGGAAGGGGTATGTCGCCTCTCGACACCCCGTACCTTCTTCTAGATGGTAGTTGAAGGTGTGGAGGATGTTATTTCACACACAAAGACACCAAGAAGCACGGCGCGCCTTCTTCATTGTAAGGTGAGCAATGGTCCTGGCACGCTGCATCTTCGTGCGATGGGTGGGGAGTCGCGTGCGGGATAAGCGTCGGGTAGCCTTCTTCTTGGCGCGTATGGCCTCCGTGCACTCAGGGGACCACCATGATACCCGTCGGGCGCGGGGGTAGGCAGAGGATCAGGGGATGCTGGCGCACGGAGCCGCAATGGCGGTAGACTCGAAGTACTATAGGTAATACATTCGTCGGAGGATGGAAAGTGAGCAGTCGTAACGGTTGCACAGGTATTGTCTTGGAAGAGGGACAGGTTGGCTTTGGCAACGATCCATCTTTCTGGTACCCGAACGGTCTGGTCGGGCCAATTTAGCGTGAGTCGGACGGAGAGATGGTCACGACCGTAGTCGTCTCGAAGGACTTGCCATGTAAAATCTAGGAGGGCATCCGTCAAGACGAACGACAGGTCTACACAGGACGAAGTGGAGCTGGTGGCATGATAGACTGGAGGAGAGCCAGCATTGAGGTACTGCAACAAAATAATGATTCAAAACATAAAAGAACACCATCAAATGGCTTCAACAAAAGAATTTAAACCTTCTCGAGTGGCGTAGTCAAAACCCAGATCTCAATTTTGTCAAGCATTTATGATGTGATTTGAAAACAGCTGTCCGCAAAAGAAACCCTTCGAATCTGAATGAATTGCAACAATTTTCTTTAGAAGAATGGGCTAAAATTTCGAGATGTTGAAACCTTGTAGAAATATACCCAAAAGTAACGATTGAAATCTTTCAAGCAAAAGGTAAACACACAGTATTAAATAATTTTGTAAATAAATGTACATATATTATTTGCATTTTAATTTTTTTTTTCCTCAAATTCTTTGATGTTTTACATTATATGTTGGAGTTGAACTAACATTTTTTATTTATTAAAATTTTCCAAAAGAACGGTAAACTTTTCATAACTATCCTATCAGTATATATACATATATAAAACTGAAATATTTCTCTGTACGAATACTTATGAGCGCCACTGTATATTGCGTCATAGCAATCGTTGAATTTTTTTGCATAACTATTATTCCAAGCCCATTTGACAATTCAGATACGTCCTAGTTTGAAATAATGTCTCGGAACTAAAAATCGTACATACGAAACTATTGTGCAACTTATAGATAATATAATATAGGGGACGCGGAGGTAGACAAAATGTAAGTAAACTAAACTGGATTTAATCGATTCAGTAATCGTAATTAAATCCAATCTTGAATCGTTTAACTGGAATAATAATAATAATTATTCCGGATCGATCCAATTCACGTACATCATTGTGATATAGGAATTCTATTTTACCTTCGCCTAAAATATCCTCCTAATCTCCCGGAACTTACATCTTTACCTTCCAAAATCTATGGTTGTTCAAAGAGTTGTACTAGAAATAAGGCAAACTTAATGTCTGTATAATGCCATTATTACGTTCGTTATCATGTGAATTTAATTAATGCGACCTACGCATGCGCATTACTACTGCAATATGTTCGTGTGACCTTGAAATAATTTTGTATACCTTTTCATAAAGTGTAGATACAAAAATATTACGTGTACATAAATGTAATAATGTATTTTGGAAAAGGTACCATTTATACCATCTACAAATGCTTTACCATATTCCAAATGACGGCGAACATGTGTGTGTCCCGCCATCGACGACATTGCACACGGTGAACCCCTTTGACGTAGTTTACCTATAACGGAGTTAACAAATTGCTACCATTTTTCGTTTAACGTAGTACGTTACACCGCTATAACGTACTTGGAAACTACAGAACATATATTATTTGCCAAAAATCTACACAACGTAGTATAGACACTCGTGGGCTCCACACTGCACATGCGTATTGCGTACACTGCCTCCCAGCAACTCTACCACCTTCCACCAAGCCTACGTCTGCTCCATTGACAGTGTTAAATTTTATTTTTAATTGTTAAGTTGTCTTAATTGCATATTTTATTTTATGGTTTCTATTTCATATACAGTCATTTACAATATTTATTATTTGTATTTAATGTGTATTACGTTAGAGGGTCAAAAATCTTACGTTGGGAACGTACACTACCTTCCGATAATACTTAAATTTCAAGGGGAAAACACGTTTCATTTAGTGTAGTTTCGCTTAATGTAAATATTCTGACAATTTAACCCACTACTAAAATTTCTCCTAATAGTATATTGCAAGACAAATTACGTAATGTTCACTAAATCATAATTTCATCCCTAACTTGCATGCTGGTCTAACTAAACATTTATACACACAATTTCCATCCACACACGCATTTGCACCTCCCTCCATATGCCCAACTTGAAACTGAAGTCCCCCTCTCACTCTTAATACCTCATTCCCCATCTGAATGCTGACTCAACTTCTTCAAATACGAGTATAATATATTATATTACGTACACAGCTAACAATGTGCGTCATAATGGTTTTTACTATAAAATGATGATGTGTATACATACACCCACACACTATATACCTTTGGTTAGCTTCCGCCCGAATTGTTCATTCTGACGAAGGTAAGCTTTTCACTCCACCCTAGACCTATAGTCCGGTTGCACGGGGTGGGAACCCTGCATTGTTTGTTATAAAGCAAATCTTGACATATTTTGAAAGCTTATACCACCCCATTCAAGAATCTATCGGGTGTACACCTGACCCCCTCTTGGCTTTTTCAATATGGCCGCCATTTTCCAAGAAGGCTGGCGAAATTGAAAAATCCCATATCCTGGTCAATACTTGATGGATTTTGATGATCTTGGTATCATTTCTAGGGGTTTTTAGGATGATGAGTCGATCTGGAGGGGTTGCAGATACTTTGAGAGTCGTTTTGACCCACATTCGTCAATACTCAAGGTCATTGGACTTCAAACGCCCCCCGAAATAAGGAATATCCCATATCCCGGGCAGTCGTGGAGATATTTTGGTGATCTTACTGCCGTTTTTATGGTCTTGGGCGAGACTGAGTAGTTTTATAGGTACATGATAACAGTAGGGTATCATTTTGCAACTCCATGGGTCAAGTCAAGGTCATTTGAGGGTAAAGTTTGGCCTTTAAATATGATAATGCCACAGTTGACATCACTGTATTTGCTTTATTTCACTGACAATTTCTACAATCTAGCTAACTGCTGAGCACTTAACATCTCTTCTGCAGATAAAACCAGATCATAATGCTTAAATGACATAACCCACATTATATGGATATGGATATTCCGATATAAACCACAATTTATGCCAAAGTGCAGGGCACATGCATTCTATGGAAGGTTGCAAAGCTACAATATATGACCTCGTAAGCAAGACAAAGCTTACACCTAGCTGGGGGATTGGCATTGACAACTTTGATACAGGTATTCACATTAGGTAACCATTTATTGAGGGCAAATATCAAAAGACATGGTTGTGTCAGGATCGTCAGGATCATCAGTCTGCTCTTCGTTTGCGTTTTGGGTCAATGGATTGTTGCAATCCAAGCCGCTGCCACATGCACAGAACATTGTGCAAGGGATTTCGCGTCCCATGCAGCCGCAGCGACTCCCCCTGGATGCTGATTGTGATTCACATCCACATCTGATTAGCTTCATAACTTCATCTGGTGCTAAGCACACTCCTTCACCAACTGTTTTTGGGATGAGAAGTGAGAACTGTTTGTTTCGTCTCTCTCCCACCCATAATGCACAGGATCAAGTGATGGTGGGTCACACTTTAGTTCATCGAGCCAGTTCGCCAGTGTAGTGGGCTCTGAGCACATTTTGATGGAAAGCTTGTTGTTGGTGGTAGAGAACATAGTTTGGGTGCAGCAGTTCCAGACTTCCCTGTCTTCTGAGCCCATACTCGCTGACGACACTCAGTAAGAGATGAGGATTTCTTATCCCCATAGCATGCAACAATGAACGCTGTTGCCTCTTTCTCGATATGGTCAAAGCATGCATCAAGGGACCCCAGCTTGTCTAGCTTCCGACCCTTCTTGGCTGTGGCAATGGCAGTGGCTTTGCCGATGCCATGTATTGCTGCAACTGTGTCACAACCACTCAAAGCGTGTAGTTTGAGGATTTGTGGGATGATGTCTTTGTGCTGGGTTACAGTTGCTCGGATGTCCACTGATTTTCTGCCACGCACTGGAGACTCCATAATCATGGGACAACCTAGTTTCTTAAATTCATAGAAGTGAGTCAGCATGGCAAACATGTCTGTGCCATCACAAATGGAGATGAGGGCATCAGAATCTTTCTCAGCTTGTGCGATAGCGTGTTGTGTTATCATCACGTCAGCCTCTTCATGAGATGAGAGCTCCAATGCTGCTCGACTCCTGCCTCGCACAATGAATGCTGATAAATTCCGCTTGGACACATAAGTGAAACACAGTTCTTGTGACAACAAAGGATTTTTGCTCCATCTTCCAAGAGAGGCTCTAGTCTCGCTCGAACATCTGGCTGCCCTTAATGTCGCTGCTCTCTATGATTTTCTGAATCCTCCCACAATTTGAAAGACCTTTCTGACCTCCAGGACAGCTACGCAGGAAATCCTTGAAGGAACATTCGTCTACAGCTTTTGTAGAACCTGAAAAATAAGAATTTTGTTTACCCATTCTTCAGAGTACAAATCGCATTGAAATAATTTATCCTCAGCAAATGAAAACTAAACAATGCTCACCTGGTATATTCTCCATATTCAGCAGTCAAAAAACAATTTCGGAATCAGCACAACCAAGACGTCATCAAACCACCAGGTGGGCAGCACCATCTGCAATAATCTCAACAACCTGAAAAAAATAAGAGGAATAATTAGACATATTGGAATTCACCTTACCATGGGGTAAATAATCCCCGATTTCATTTTAAACCCTATAAAACTACTAAGTCTCGCCCAAACCATAAAAACGACAGTAAGATCACCAAAATATCTCCACGACTGCCCGAGATACGGGATATTTCTTATTTCGGGGGGCGTTTGACCTCCAATGACCTTGAGTATTAACAAATGTGGGTCAAAACGACTCCCAAAGTATCTGCAACCCCTCCAGATCGACTCATCATCCTAAAAAACCCTAGAAATGACACCAAGATCATCAAAATCCATCAAGTATTGACCAGGATATGGGATTTTTCAGTTTCGCCGGCCATCTTGGAAAATGACGGCCATATTGAAAAAGCCAAGCGGGGGTTAGATGTACACTCATGGATTCTTGAATGGGGTGGTATAAGCTTTCAAAATATGTGAAAGTTTGCTTTATAACAAACAATGCAGGGTTCCAGTAAAATCAGGGTATGTGCTACCGGACGACTACAGTTTAACGTGGAATCCGAACCACGCCCCATCAGCAGCCCAGCGTCTTAACCACTTGGCCACCTAGGGTACCCATTTATCTACCAACCACTTTCTTTACAGCTGGGTTTTGCTGTGCGCCGGCTGGTCTCGAACACGGGGCCGATGGATTCGTAGTCAGCGACGCTAACCACTACACCACCGAGGCGCATAAAAGTTTCCATAGCAGAGCGTGGTATATATATTATATAATATATATATATATATAATATATAATTATATATATACACAGACCGTGCATGGAACAAGGAACTCTTCTGGGAAAATTAAATCCACTATAGCGCGAATAAGTAATAGTAAATGATAAATACCATAGTTTTTCTTTTTCATGATGTTAGCGCGGCGACGTGGGAGTTCAATCCCATCATGAAACGGACATGTTATGTGCCTTGAAAAGTGGACGCTCAATTTTGCCAGTTGAGGTTTAAGTTTTGGTTTTTGACTAAAAATACAATAGTTGCCCACCTTTTTCTTTGATTTATTCAATCCGACGAGAATGCAACGAGTCTTTTGTTTATACTGAGGTTCTGGATATAGTATAAAAAGAAAAAACTATAGTGTGTGTCATTTACCATTACTTATTCGGGCTATAGTAGATTTAATTTTCCCAGAAGAGTTCCTTGTTCCATGCACGGTCTGTGTGTATCATGAAAAAACCTCAGGGGACCATTCTGAGTTCAATCCCATATATATATATATATATATATATATATATATATATATATATATATATATATATATATATATATATATATATATATTACACACACACACGAGGGTGGGCTGAAAAGTAATGCCTCCACTTGGAATAATTCTGGATTGTGTAGAGGTAGCCAGATAAAACTAGTTTTGTGCTGTAACTTGATATCCCCACCCCATTCCAGATTGTGTAGAGATAAAACCAGTTTTGTGTTATAGCCTAATATAGCCTACACTCATTCAACACGTTGGTTCAGTATCGACTACAATGGAAAGGAGTAAAGACGTTCGCTTCAGGCAAATTTCCGTAATTTAATTTTTTACCGCGGAAAGTGTTGCTCCCATAGATATTCATCAGCGAATGCAAGCTGTGTATGGCAAACTGTGTGTTGATGTGAGAGTACTGTTCGACGTTGGGCGAGGCAGTGTAAAGGAGGAGAAGTAGGGCAAGAAAATTTGTGAGACAAACCGCGAAGTGGAAAGCCTGTAACGGCAACCGACGAGTCTCATCGGAACTACGTTGACGAACTGATTTGTGGAAATCGTTGCATCAAATAAAATGAAATTGCTGCAATGCTCGATATCTCCAAAGAGCGAGTGGGACACATTATCAGTATTCTCAGTTACCGAAAGGTCTACGCCAGGTGAGTGCCTCGCATCATCGCATGGTCACTACCAAGATGAAAACTGAGAGAGAACCCATTTGCCAAAAAAATATGCAGCGCTTCGAAAATGAAGATGAATTTCTGCATAGCATTGTGACAGGAGACGAGACGTGGGTCCACCATTATGACCTTGAAAATAAGGGGCAATCCATGGAGTATCGGGACAAAAATTCACCGCCTGTTTTTTTGGGATATCAATAACGGTGTTCTCGAAAACTTTACGGAAAGAGGGACAGCAATCAACTCCGCACGTTATATTGAAACTGAAGAAGTTGAAAAAACTGATCAGGCGGATTCGCACCCACGAAAACGAAGTCATTGTTCACCATGACAACGCACGGCCTCACACCAGTGTTCAAACGCGAGAAGCCATTGAGGATCTGCAATTCACCGTCTTGCCGCATCCACCACGTTGCCCCGATTTAGCTCCATGCGATTTTCACCTCTTTCCTAAACTTAAAGAACATCTCCATGGAAATAGCTATGAGTCTGACGAAGAAGTTAAGGCCGCTGTGAAATTTTGGTTTCGTAGTCAAAACTCAGAGTTTTAGAGAGATGCATTTAAAAAACTCGTTCATCGCGGCGTTACTGTATCGAGGTAGAGGGTGATTTTATAGAAAAGTAAATGCATCGTTTTGAAGAATAAACCCTAAGGTACATATCTGCTTTTGTTTCGATAAAATCCTTCAACCCGTTTAAAATTTATTTGAGTTGAGGGCATTACTTTTCAGTATATATATATATATATATATATATTATTATTTTAGGTGAGTTTGAAAGACGGTTCAGGATCGACCTGCGGTCGACCCCTCTGCACCCTCCCGCCTCATTTGCGGGATTTGGTGAAGGAGGGAATTGCTGTCTGATCTCCTCCTGCCCTCGCAGCCAGCCACGCATGGCTGGTTAGGAACTTTGCACAGGAATCTGTTCGGCTGGTTCTTGAAGTTATTCAGGTTGGTGTGCTGGAGATTCCACTTCTTTTGGTAGGACATTGAAAAGCTTTGGGCCTCGTATTCTAAGGGTATTTTCCATCCTCGTTTTCATGGCCCCGTACAAAATCTGCCTCTTCTCTCATTCCAGTTTGTTTCTACACTGCGTTCACACTTATTAAACAGATTACATTTTCTCCAATGTTTTCAAAAGTTTTTCCCCGATTTCAATTAAATTTGTAGCAAATAATCACTATATATAGCAGCATTGATGGTATTCATTTCGATAAAATATTTTGATAATTAAAATAATTCATTTTATTGAAAAATATGTAAAAAATATTGTGTTCCGAATTATTAAGCAAGTATTCGATTTATGGATCTAAATGGTGAAAATGGGTAAAAAGAAGGATTTAACATTAACTGAGAAAAGAAAAATAGTCAAGTTACTCGCTGAAAATATAAAATCTATTGAAATTGCGACGCAGTTTGGCAGAGCTTATCGAACTGTAAACAAGTTTGTAGCGGAGAGTACCAAACTGAGGCAGCGAAGTGATAAAGGAGTTATAAGAAAAGTGACAAGGCAGCAGATATCTGTAATTAAGCACAAATTGCAAAGCATCCATTGTCCTCAAGTAAAGAGGTTTTTGAGCAGGCTGGCATACATAATGTACCATCATCATCTCGATGTGGAATCCTCCAAGCAATTGGCAAGACGTGCAAACCTACGATTCAGTCACCATTAACACCCAGGTACAAGAAGCAGCGTGTTGAATGGGCGCGTCAGTACGTGAAAACAGATTTTAATACTGTATTGTTCACCGATGAATGAAAAGCAATGAATGAAAAGAGTAGAGTTCCAGGGATTGTAGTCGAGACCAGTAGTCTTCACCTTCCGTTTCCTCTATATTTGTATTGCTTCAATGTTCGCAATGTCTCGTTTTCTGTATGGGCTTGTGAGTACTGAGCAATACTCAATTGTTGGTAGGACTAGACTCTTCCATAATTTGGGCATGATGTTTGCTTTTCTGCTGCGGAAGCTCCTCCAGACAATTCCCATTATTTTTCTATCATCGTCGGGCTAGCATCATGAAAAAGGAAAACTATGGTATTTGTCATTTACCATTACTTATTCGGACTATAGTGGATTTAATTATCCCAGAAGAGTTCCTTGTTCAATGCACGGTCTGTGTGTATCATATATATATATATATATATATATATATATATATATATATATATATATATATATATGTAGTGAATACTCTTATTTTAGTTTCAAGATAAATGTTAATTTTACCGTCTTGAATTTCGGAATAGCTATAAATATATTTTAAATTAGTTACCCATCATAATTCAATTGTAAACCACATTAATACTAATTTTATGTATACTGTATTATTTTATTGTATGTAAACATAATTAATTATATATCACAATTGTCAGTTAATTATTTATATTCAAATAATTATTTTAATCTAATACCATGTCCATTTTGCAAATAAAGAATAGAAATCCAAGGGTTATATTTTCCATCCTTGGTACTGTCGCAGTTTCGCCTAACGGACTCAATACGGCTAGTGAGATAATCACTGGTTGGCACTTAACCAGCGGCAGTGCTTATGGCTACATCATCCAGGTTAACCTATACCGGATAGATGCGCTACGGTCCCAAGCCGTAGCTTGCCTAGGCCCAACGACGACGACGACGAAAACCAACAATTGGTGACCCCGGAGTTGGATTCCCCCCTTTTACCCGAACGACTAGGACTAGACTGTAACGTCGTTCGTGCCCATCACCCCCTTCACCCGAGCGACTAGGACCAGACTGTAACGTCGCTCGTGCCCTCTGCCCCTCACCCCTGCCCGTGCGCTCTGTGCCTGCGCTCGTCTCAACCTCCACTCCTTCGTTGGTAACTTGTCGTCTTGCTTGTACGTCAGCAAGCATAGAAGATGCCTGACGACGCTGGTGCCATCTCCCACTTGAGCGTAAAGCTCCCCGTCTTCTGGCCGGGTGATCCATTTATTTGGTTCCACCAAGTGGAATCACAATTCAACTTGGGAAGGATCACCGCTAGCAGGACAAAATACGATCATGTTTTGTCCTCTCTACCAGCGAGCATCATCTCTGAAGTCCGTGACGTCATCGTGTCTACTTCCACGAGTGAGGACCCATACAACGATCTGAAGTCTGCCATCCTGTGCCGCACCACTGTCTCCGAGCGTGAGAAACTACATCAGTTAATCTCAAAAGAAGAACTTGGAGACCGTAAGCCCACTCAAATGCTGAGGGCTATGCAGTGCGCTCTAGGCGAACGCGCACAAACCTTCGATAAGGACATCTTTAGACAGTTGTTCTTGCAGAAACTTCCTCCATCAGCTCAGCGTGTCTTGGCCACTATGGATCCTGCTACTCCAGTTGATAAACTAGCAGAAACTGCCGACAAAGTAGTGGAGATTGACACAGCTCCGGTCAACAACGTGAACATACAATCGGAACTGGAGTTGAAAGTGGAAGAGTTAAGTCAACAACTCAACCACGTTTGTTCTCTGCTACAAAATCAACGGCAAAGAAGCCATTCTCGGTCAAGATTTACGAAGAGGCATCGTTCGAGTTCCGGGAAGATCTGCTTCTACCACTCAAAATTTGGAAAGAAGGCTAGGAAGTGCATCTCCCCTTGCAATTTTTCGTCGGAAAACCCCCAGCAGCGAGTCCTAATGGCGTCTAGTACTCGCACTGCCAACCTGTTATTCATAAAGGACAGGAACTCTGGTGTCAATTTCTTGGTCGATACCGGAGCGTGTCAGTGTATTCCCTCAAAAATCTGGTCATACGCACTCGGAATCTCCGCCTCTATACGCTGCTAACGGTTCACGCATACCCACGTACGGTACTCAGTCGCGTGAACTAAACTTGGGCCTTCACCGATCCTTCAAGTGGATTTTCATCTGTGCTCAAGTGCAGCATCCCATAATCGGCGCTGACTTCCTCCAGCATTTCAAACTCCTGGTGGATCTTGACAAGCGACGCTTATGCGACCAGGCCACACTGCTTTCTGTTCTTGCCAAACAGGTTGCCCTTCCGGACGCCTCGAACTCTGCACTTTCCCTCGTTCCCCCTAATTCCATGTACCAGTGCCTTTTCCAGCGATATCCAGGAATTCTTCAACCGATGCAGACGGGTGATACCATTAAGCACACCATTACCCATCACATTACTACAAAAGGTCCCCCTGTGTTTGCAAAACCCAGACGTCTTGCCCCGGACAAACTGAAAGCTGCCAAATCGGAATTCCAGCTTATGATAGATCTTGGGATAATAAGACCTTCCAAAAGCAGTTGGTCCTCTCCCCTACACCTGGTCCAGAAGAAGTCAGGAGACTGGAGACCATGTGGGGATTACCGGTTTTTGAATTCGACAACCATCCCGGACCGATATCCGGTACCAAATGTCCAAGACTTTACTTCTCTTCTCCACGGCAAATCTATCTTCAGTAAAATAGACCTCGTTAAGGCTTTCCACCACATTTCCGTAGAGCCTTCGGATATTCCCAAGACTGCAGTTTGTACACCATTTGGGTTATTCGAATTTGTGAAGATGCCGTTCGGGCTACGGAATGCTGCGCAAACCTTTCAGAGGTTTATAGATGAGGTCACCAGAGGCTTAGACTTTGTTTATGCCTACATCGATGATTTGCTTGTGGCCAGCTCAACGGAAGAGGAACATAAGGAACATCTTTCACTCCTCTTTCAACGCTTAGAACAATACGGTGTTACTATTAATGCATCTAAGTGTGTGTTTGCACAGCCAACCTTGGAATTTCTTGGTCACACGATTTCGCAGCACGGAATTACCCCCCTTCAGGACAAGTGTGAAGTGATAAAAAATTACCCTATGCCAAATAATCAGCGTGAGTTACGTCGGTTTCTAGGTTTGGTAAATTATTACCACAAGTTCATTAAAAACTGTGCCAGTGTTCTTGCTCCTCTACACGCTATGATCACACACAAACGCAAGGTAACGAAATTGGTATGGTGTAGCGATAGTTTACAGGCGTTCGACAATGCCAAAAATGCTATCAATAGTGCATTGTCTCTGTCATTTCCTATCAGTGATGCCCCGCTAACTCTGACGGTCGATGCATCAGATGTTGCGATCGGTGGGGTGTGGAACAAACCATTAACGGTCAACAAGCACCCATCGCGTTTTACTCGAAAAAGCTGCAGCCAGCCCAAACGCGTTATAGTGCTTTCGGACGTGAACTTCTTGCTATTTACTTAAACGTGAAGCATTTTCAACATTTCCTTGAAGGCCGAGAGTTTTGTGTTTTTACCGACCACAAACCTTTGGTCACTGTCTTCAATAAAAACAGCTGTAACCACTCTCCCAGAGTCATCAGGCAACTCGATTATATCTCGCAATTTACCACAGATATCCGCCACATCAAAGGTGTCTTGAACACTCCAGCGGATGCACTTTCAAGAATAGAGATTACTTCTGTTACCCTCAGCTCTACACTGTGGAATGCTATTGCACAGGATCAAGATAAGGATACGGAACTACAAGACCTGCTCAGAGAAGACTCCACTCACTCACTTTCCCTCAAGAAAATGAGTATGCCAGGATTGTCTGTGCCCCTCTATTGCGACGTATCAACAGCTGCTATTCGCCCTTATGTCCCTCCATGTCACAGACAAGCAGTCTTCACGGATCTTCATAAGCCCTCCCATCCTGGTATCCGTGCTTCGCAACACCTGGTTACCTCTCGCTTTGTTTGGCCCTCGATGCGGAAGGATGTCAAACATTGGACCAAAACGTGCCTTGCCTGCCAGCGTGCCAAAGTCCAAAGGCACACCAGGTCCCCCTTTGACGCATTTCCGCCCCCATCCCAGCGATTTGAGGTAATTCATGTAGACATTGTTGGCCCTCTTCCAGTGATTCAAGGCCAACGTTATCTGCTCACCTGTCTCGACCGCTTTTCCAGATGGCCTGAAGCCATCCCACTTCCTGATATCCAAGCGGACACTGTTGCAAGAGCCTTTCTTCATGGATGGGTATCAAGATTTGGATTGCCGACAAAAGTCATCACTGACCAAGGTCGCCAATTTGAGTCTTCGCTTTGGAAGAAGTTTACCAGCTTGTTGGGTACAGTACATGCGCATACCTGTGCGTATCATCCGCAAGCTAACGGCCTCGTCGAACGCTTCCATCGCCAGCTGAAGTCATCCCTTATGTGTCACGAAGACTCCCATTGGATGGATAAGCTTCCACTCGTGTTGCTTGGTATTCGCTCTGCATTTAAGAGTGATCTGAAGACTACAGCGGCTGAACTAGTCTATGGAACAACACTGCGGCTACCAAGTGGCTACTTCACTGCAGGGGATAAGTCATGTGATCCTACGGAATTCGCTCAAACACTTTCCTCTCACATGCAGTCCCTTCAGCCTGTTCCCCCTCGATTGACTAGCCAACAGAACATCTTTGTTTCCCCAGCCCTCCAGTCTTGCACCCACGTTTTCGTTCGTGTACCTGTCCCAAAACGGCCTCTCCAATGTCCATATGACGGGCCCTATGAAGTTCTCCGACGTACGCGCAAATCATTTCTCATCCAGCGCGGTTCCAAGGTCGACAAGGTTTCTATCGATCGTCTTAAGCCTGCGTTTTTGGAATCAACCTTAAGCGAGGTACATGTAGCTACCAAAAAGGTCCAGGGAAATCTGTGTCGTTCGGAACTCTTTGAACTTCCTCTCTGGTGGGGGAGTGTGTAGTGAATACTCTTATTTTAGTTTCAAGATAAATGTTAATTTTACCGTCTTGAATTTCGGAATAGCTATAAATTCATTTTAAATTAGTTACCCATCATAATTCAATTGTAAACCACATTAATACTAATTTTATGTATACTGTATTATTTTATTGTATGTAAACATAATTAATTATATATCACAATTGTCAGTTAATTATTTATATTCAAATAATTATTTTAATCTAATACCATGTCCATTTTGCAAATAAAGAATAGAAATCCAAGGGTTATATTTTCCATCCTTGGTACTGTCGCAGTTTCGCCTAACGGACTCAATACGGCTAGTGAGATAATCACTGGTTGGCACTTAACCAGCGGCAGTGCTTATGGCTACATCATCCAGGTTAACCTATACCGGATAGATGCGCTACGGTCCCAAGCCGTAGCTTGCCTAGGCCCAACGACGACGACGACGAAAACCAACATATATATATTTCAACTGCAAAGAACACGCAGTATAAATAACATAAAGAACGACGCTTGTATAGGAGAACATTCCGCGCAAGATGAGAAGAGAGAACGAACGAATGAAAAAATGAGGTAACCACCCGGGATCTTCCGATTGCCGGTCAGATATGATAACCATTACACCACGGGCCTCACTCGAACAAATACCGTAATTCCTCTACATACGCGCAGAAACCAATGCCCCAAGGGGGCACCTCCCGCATGCCGTATCTATATATACATTTCAACTGCAAACACGCAGTATAAATAACGTAAAGAACGACGCTTGTATTTGTTCGAGTGAGGCCCGTGGTGTAATGGTTATCATATCTGACCGGCAATCGGAAGATCCCGGGTTCAATTCCCGGGTGGTTACCTCATTTTTTCATTCGTTCGTTCTCTCTTCTCATCTTGCGCGGAATGTTCTCCTATACAAGCGTCGTTCTTTACGATATATATATATAATATATTATATATATATATAATATTATATATACATATATATATGGTGGTCCATAACTATAGAGGGAAATTTTTTTTTTAATATTTCCTAGCTCCCACCCACTGAAGTTGTGAGGTTCTGAGAAAATGTTGCAGGTAAATTTTCGTTTCGATCAGTTCATATTTAGGGGTCGCTCACGAGTTTCAAAATTTATCCTCCTATCACTGTAATAGGTATTATATGGTATGCACTACAGCTCCACCGGCTCTGGGTCCCCCTCCCATCCACGAGCTGATGGATGAGTACTATCCGTTCTACGAAGGGGGTGTCATGGTTGGTAATCACTCATTGTCGCCCAGTCAAAGAACTTTTTCTGGTATCTGGAAACTTCCGGCGATGCTCCAACACGACTTGCAGCAGATACTGCAGCTGCTCCTCGTCTTTGGTGTGGCAGCCGCTGTACTGTTGGACGAGGGCCACAGCTCGCTCGGCGTGGTCATTCACCACCCTTAAGCGATGCCTGAAACTCCTCCATTTTTTCCCATTCATCCGGATCTTTGTTCAAGAAACCTGCAGACAATTGCAGTCGTTCGAAGAACCTCATCGAATTCTTCGTCACAAGGCTCTCCAAAGACGAACTGAGAGGCGGGTTGACACGCTTTGGAATGTGCTCTCTACCCTCTTTCTTGTATAGGGCTGCGACCATCCGACGTTTCGTTGCAAATGGAACATCGGCATCGAAGAAGGCCAATGGAATCATTTCCTCAGAGAGGTACCAAAGCTGTCCTGCCAGCTTCTGACTGGCTGCTTTGGAGATCTGCTGTGGATACGACCTCAGTGATTCCAAGAGGCAAAGGTCCTGGGCTGCAGCGAAGCGGCCATCGGAGCAGTGAACCATGCCTCCAGGTAGACTGTCACAGCGAAGATGCTCATGTCTTGCAAGCATGTTTTCTCTTTTGGTGCGAGATGATGTAATTGCTCCCAGAACATCCACATCTTGATAGAATACAGGACCTTGCACATTCAGCGAGCGTGATGCATCGCACCTGGGCGCTTGAATCGAATCGGCGATTCAAGATTTCCACCAAGGAAGACAATGGCGAGTTCCAAAAATTCCTTGTAATCGTCTCGGTACGTTTCACGTTGGATTTGGTCTTTGGCGAACTTCAGAAGTTCTTCTCTGACTGGTAATAGGAATGGATCAACAGTGGGGTCGTCTACGCCTGTTTGGAACTTGCTTTTGTCGATGTAGTTCCACTGTTGCTGGAATCTCTTGAATAACAGAACTTTAGGACCAGAAATTGTGTCATGACACGCCGTGAACGTAGCGGCGACAACTAGCTCCGTGATATGATGCCTGCATGCAAAGTAGAGCAGCTCTTTCTGCAACTTCTGCTCTAGGAGCAAACAACATCCTGAGTGACGGCCAGTGTTAGCAGTGTCAGTGTCGAAACACATCCCCACTTAGTCCCCAAAGTTGCAAGAGATCGAACACCACTTGTGCCTGCTGTTGCCCACTTCCTGAAGCTATTTTTGGCACTCCCAAGAGCTGGCAGTTGCTATCTGAGGAGGACACTAAGACGGGAAGCCGGTCCATCTGCTCGTTGTTGGTAAGGTGTAGCAGAAGCTTTCCGTCCCAGTTCATCACCACTGGTCCGGAATGGAAAACGTTTTGGACCGATTGAGCTTTCTGCCTGCGATGATGCTCTCGGATGCGCTTCACAGAGGATCGGCTGAGAGTCAGTTCCTCGAGGTTTTGGCGAGGGCTGCGAGCTGTTTCCAATACAATGTAAAGCGCCATCCGGTCACTCACCCCCGTCCTGTCTAAGGCTGAAGATAATTCTGAATTGGAAATATTCTTGGTCTGGCGTGTTCCTTTGGGGGGGGGGGGGGGGGGGGGGGGAGAAGGAAAACGTCCAGTGGCTCCCTCAAGAAACTCGTCATCGGCAGACCTTGAAGAAGCAAGTTCGGCTGTTTGGGATGTCGAGGCTTGCTCTTTGACTGCTTTCCTCTTTCGGACGTCTTCCTCTGCTTTCCGCTTTGCATCCTTCTGCTCCTTCTCCGCCAATTTTTTGTCGACGGAGCCCATTGTGCCACGCCGACCAGGCTCTCTCTGAGCGAGAAGGAAGTCGCGATTTTCTTGAAACTGCATCATCTGGAGAGCTTGCTTTTGAAAGATGTCTCGTTTTGGATTTCGCCTTCCCTTGTTCTTTTTCAAAGCCTGCCACTCTTTGAGCAAGACCAAAAGCTTCTCCAAACAGGCTCTTTCCCAAAATGAGAAAACTTCCTCCAGCACTTCTTCGGCGCTTTGTTTTGTCTTTTTCGTTTACATGATAGTGCAAAAAAAAAAAAAAAAACCACCACCACCTAGGACCTGGCCATTTGAAGGCAGTTTACTGCCTAAAATATTTTGGTTTGGTTTGTCCAACAAGTAAAAACCACATGTTTTTAACATGACTGTCACCGTAAGTAAATGTAATAAATATATGGTATACCAATATCTATTAAAATCTATTTCATATTTCCCTGACGAGGTGTAGCTCTGAATACACGAAAGGCATTGGAATCGTTTTTCTTTTTCCTTGTGGGTTTGCATATATATATATATTAGGGTGTCACTTAAATGCAAAGTTTGAAATTTTCATGCTGACACCCCGCGAATCTATTCCATTGGTAAAAAAAACATGGTGACTGAAAAATCTTTTTATTTGAATAACTATAAAAGGTCGCCCCCGCCTTCCAAAGTTTAATGCTTGCGCGGCGTCTCCATAATCGTTCATTAGATATCTATATATCTCTATATATGTGTGTGTGTGTATCTGTGTGTGTCTGAATATCTGAGAAATAAAGTGAACAATACTTAACGATTCACCGTTTCTCATTTCAGCTACGTGATTTCTGGTGATGGAAACCCGGAAGTGTATATACCTATTAGGGGCAGCGGTTGATGAGGTGAAAGGATGCAAGCTTCCTTCCTACAGGCAAGCATTCGGTAACTTCCTTTACCTTCACCATGAAAAGAAAATGACAATACGTGACGCGTTGAGGAAGTCACTTCGAGCAGTGATGTCCTTCTGGGAGAAAGCTCACATTCCAACCAGACTCGAGGCACACTGCGTCAGCAAACTGGATAAAGTCTTCGAGGAGTGGAAAGGACTCAAAAAACACGCCTCAAGGACGAGCGATTCACACAAGACGAAAGAAAAAAATTCATTGAACGCCTCGATCGTCTCTTTGACATCGCCCACGCTGATTGTGAGAAATTGGTCAAGTACCCAGAGGATTGGAGTTCCTTCAGCAGCAGCGCCAGAAAGGACGTCCAGGTTCAATGGCAGGTTTGGACATGACCCATCAGCGCCATGTCAAAGATTGTACTCGACGTCGGAGGAAGAGGAGAAACGAAGAAAGCGATCAGCAGCTGAAATGGAGGCAGTATCCAACGAAGCGGTTTTGGAGTCCTCATCCTCCAGCTCAGATGATAGCGAAGAAAAAGGAGCATGTGGTGGTTCGTTAGCGTCTAAACAAAGAGCAACGAAGAACATCATGACATCGGAATTGGCGGCAGCGCTTGATCGCACGCAACTCTCGTCAAGAAAGGCCACATATCTGCTGTTTGAGGCAGCTTCCAGCTTAGGGCATGATGCTAGCGACTACAACATCAATCGTGGATCCATTCATCGTCAGCGTGAAAAATTCCGTACCCTTAAGGCTCGGCAACTGAAGAGCGAGTTCCAAGGCAATAGTCCGTTGACTGTTCACTGGACGGAAAACTCATGCAAGATCTGACGTCACGAGAATATGTTGACCGCTTACCTATTCTTGTATCTGGCTCCGGGACAGAGCAGCTCCTCGGGGTGCCAAAACTTCTGTCAGGAACCGCGCTGGCACAAACAAATGCCATCATAGATTGCCTGAATGAATGGGGAGTGACCGATCATGTCAAATCTATGTGTTTCGACACAACCGCGACAAACACAGGCCACCGTGGAGGAACTTGTGTTCTTCTGGAAGAAAAAGTTGGACGTGACCTGTTACACTGCGCGTGCAGACACCATGTACTGGAGTTGGTGCTACAGGCGGCATTCGCAGCATCGCTAGATTCAGTATCTACCGGTCCAGAAATTCTGCTTTTCAAGCGCTTCCATGATTATTGGACCCGCATTGACCAGCAACAGTTCCAAACTGCGGACACAGATGCGTTCACCAAAGCAGCTATTTTTAAGCATAGAACGGAGCTCATTGAGTTTGCAAAATCACAAGCATTTCAAGTTCGTGATGACTATCAGGAATTCCTCGATCTTTCCGTCATCTTTCTTGGAGGAGTTCCATACAAGAGACTAAACTTCCGCGCCCCTGGTGCTATGCACCGGGCGAGATGGATGGCTAAGGGGCTCTATGCCATCAAGATCTGGCTCTTCCGAAGACAGTTTAAACTGACGAACACTGAGGAACGCGGAATTCGAGATATCTGCCTCTTTTCTGTTCTAGTTTACATGAAAGCGTGGGCAACAGCTCATCTGTCCATCGAAGCTCCGCTGAATGATTGGGAATTGATGAGGACGCTCCTTCGATACCCGCACAAGAAGATCTCTGATGGTACCACCAAGAAGCTGTCTGCGCACCTGTGGTACCATTCGGAGGAGGCAGTGGGTCTGGCGTTCTTTGATGAGAGGATATCGATGGAAGTGAAGTGCAGCATGGTTGCAGCGTTAGATCAAGAAGCCACTCACATGCCGCCAAAACGACCTTTGGTTCTTGATACTATGTTCCTCAGTGACAGCAAAGGACTGGAGCAACTGATCACAAAACACCCGAGGATTCTTCTCAAAACTTCAGTTGCCAGATTGCTTTCTGCTCCACCATCCCAGTTCATGGACGTCAAACTCTGAATACGTGCAAGCTCGGGATGTGGTCTCCAAACTTGCAGTGGTGAACGACAGAGCAGAACGGGCCGTGGCTCTGGTGAAGGAGCTGAACGGAAAGTTGACAGTGAAAGAAGAACAGCTCCAGTTCCTCGTTCAAGTTGTCACTGACCACAGAAAGCAACACCCAGCTCCGAACAAATCAGCATTAGTGAGGACGCGAAAGAACTAATCACTGATCAGCGTATGAGCACCAATTATTCTGCTACTGTATATGTATTTTATTTCTCAAAGTTTTGCTTTTGTTGCTTCTCCATTTTGTACCATTATTCGCCAAATTATGTCTTCTATTTTGATTATATAATAAACTGTTCGTATTCTTTGCGTTTTTAAGTGTCTTACTTTCGTTATTTCACCAAATTGCCTTGTTTTTTATTATCTGGTTCGGCCGAAGCTGTGAACACTGAACAGCTTGTTGACGTCAACAAATGGGTCTTGTTTTCAGTGACGAGGGCGACCTTTAAATGATGACCAATCAGGACCAAATTTCTCTTCCGTATGTTTTACACCAAATGGAACAATTTTAGGGGGTGTCATAGGAAAATATCCATCGTTTAATTTTCCCCCTATTACCTAGTGACACCCTAATATATATATATATATATATATATATATATATATAAGCACATCGGACAAAAAATTAGTCACCCCTAATAGCACCGATAGTTGGAAGTTCAAGGTCACACAGAGGGCGCTGATGTAGCATTGGTAAGTGACAAGTAGCGGTGACGTAGCACACAGGATCAGATCTGTTTCGTGAGGTGGTGAAGAACAAAGTGTGTGTTGGATATAGTCTGCAAAATGGGTCGTGAGGCAGACGTTACTCAGTGGCAAAAAGGAGCCATCGTATTTGGCAGAGCCCACGGACACAAAATGTCTGAAGTAGCCCAATTTGTTGGTGTGTCAACGCGTACTGTCCAGCGAGTTTACAAAGAGTGTAGTAGTTCGCAATCAACTGAAAATCGACGGCGTAACTGTGGCCGGAAAACAATTCTCGACAATAGTGACCGCCGCCATGTTTCTCGTCTAGTAACTGCAAATCGTCTTCAAACCAGAGAACAATTGCTCCAAGAAACCAATGAGGTTCTCCAGCGACCAATTTCCGAACGGACATTGCGACGAGAATTGCATGCGATGGACATCTGGAGCAGGGTACCACGGAAGAAGCCACTGTTAACAGCAAGTCACAAATTGGCACGTTATAAATGGGCTCAGAGGCACAAAAACTGGACTGCGGCAGATTGGAAACGTGTAATTTGGTCCGATGAGTCCCGTTTTTGTTTGTTCTCCAATGATGGGAGGCGACGAGTACATCGCAGGTCCAATGAAGCCTTTAATCCTGAATGCGTCGAAGGTGTTGTTCAGGCTGGAAACAGAAAGTGAAGCGCAGGAATAGACACCCACGGACTCTGGCGGAACTTCGGGACCGGCTGATGAACGAGTGGCAGCAAATCGATGTTCAGTACATGCACAACCTCGTAGAGTCTCTGCCTCGCCGGATTCGTGCGGTTATCAAGGCCAGAGGCGCCGTCACACGTTATTAGGTACATTCTGAGAGGGGTGACTAGTTTTTTGTCCGGTGTGCTTATATCCTAGAGGCAGATGGAATATTTGAAGGCTTAAACATAAATTCAAAAAAAGTAAATTGGGAAAATGTAAATAAAGATTTAAAGGAGGTAAAAATTGGGAATTGCTACTTCATGAGAAGACTCCACAAGAAACACTGTATAATAGAGACTGAAACCAAACCTATAATACTGAAACATATTCCAGAGAGACAGCAAAGAAAACTTAGCAAGCTCGAGAGGAGAATCAGGACACTATTCAGGCAATGAAGACAAACCGTAAAACTGCATCATCTGGAGAGCTTGCTTTTGAAAGATGTCTCGTTTTGGATTTCGCCTTCCCTTGTTCTTTTTCAAAGCCTGCCACTCTTTGAGCAAGACCAAAAGCTTCTCCAAACAGGCTCTTTCCCAAAATGAGAAAACTTCCTCCAGCACTTCTTCGGCGCTTTGTTTTGTCTTTTCGTTTACATGATAGTGCAAAAAAAAAAAAAAACCACCACCACCTAGGACCTGGCCATTTGAAGGCAGTTTACTGCCTAAAATATTTTGGTTTGGTTTGTCCAACAAGTAAAAACCACATGTTTTTAACATGACTGTCACCGTAAGTAAATGTAATAAATATATGGTATACCAATATCTATTAAAATCTATTTCATATTTCCCTGACGAGGTGTAGCTCTGAATACACGAAAGGCATTGGAATCGTTTTTCTTTTTCCTTGTGGGTTTGCATATATATATATATATATATTTATATATATATATATATATATATATATATATATATATATATATATATAAGCACATCGGACAAAAAATTAGTCACCCCTAATAGCACCGATAGTTGGAAGTTCAAGGTCACACAGAGGGCGCTGATGTAGCATTGGTAGTGACAAGTAGCGGTGACGTAGCACACAGGATCAGATCTGTTTCGTGAGGTGGTGAAGAACAAAGTGTGTGTGTTGGATATAGTCTGCAAAATGGGTCGTGAGGCAGACGTTACTCAGTGGCAAAAAGGAGCCATCGTATTTGGCAGAGCCCACGGACACAAAATGTCTGAAGTAGCCCAATTTGTTGTGGGTCAACGCGTACTGTCCAGCGAGTTTACAAGAGTGTAGTAGTTCGCAATCAACTGAAAATCGACGGCGAACTGTGGCCGGAAAACAATTCTCGACAATAGTGACCGCCGCCATGTTTCTCGTCTAGTAACTGCAAATCGTCTTCAAACCAGAGAACAATTGCTCCAAGAAACCAATGAGGTTCTCCAGCGACCAATTTCCGAACGGACATTGCGACGAGAATTGCATGCGATGGACATCTGGAGCAGGGTACCACGGAAGAAGCCACTGTTAACAGCAAGTCACAAATTGGCACGTTATAAATGGGCTCAGAGGCACAAAAACTGGACTGCGGCAGATTGGAAACGTGTAATTTGGTCCGATGAGTCCCGTTTTTGTTTGTTCTCCAATGATGGGAGGCGACGAGTACATCGCAGGTCCAATGAAGCCTTTAATCCTGAATGCGTCGAAGGGTTGTTTCAGGCTGGAAACAGAAAGTGAAGCGCAGGAATAGACACCCACGGACTCTGGCGGAACTTCGGGACCGGCTGATGAACGATGGCAGCAAATCGATGTTCAGTACATGCACAACCTCGTAGAGTCTCTGCCTCGCCGGATTCGTGCGGTTATCAAGGCCAGAGGCGCCGTCACACGTTATTAGGTACATTCTGAGAGGGGTGACTAGTTTTTTGTCCGGTGTGCTTATATCCTAGAGGCAGATGGAATATTTGAAGGCTTAAACATAAATTCAAAAAAAGTAAATTGGGAAAATGTAAATAAAGATTTAAAGGAGGTAAAAATTGGGAATTGCTACTTCATGAGAAGACTCCACAAGAAACACTGTATAATAGAGACTGAAACCAAACCTATAATACTGAAACATATTCCAGAGAGACAGCAAAGAAAACTTAGCAAGCTCGAGAGGAGAATCAGGACACTATTCAGGCAATGAAGACAAACCGTAAAACATCTCCACATATACAGAACTGATGCAGAGAGACTCAAACTAGGGAGGAAACTTGGCGAAATAGAAATGGACCAAAAGCAAACATTCATACATGAGGCAGATGAGGAGGAAAACAAGGTAGCAGGAAACAAAAAATAACCCAAAATACTTGTACACGTTTGCGAAAAGGAAAATGCAGTGTAAGGAGAGTATTGGTCCATTGATAGACGGGGAGGTCGAATACACAAATGACCCGAAAGAAATAAGCGAACTGCTTAGGAAACAATTTAACTCTTGTTATGTTTAGCACCCCTAAGTCCAAGATGGAAGTGGAAAACCCAGACGAATTTTTCGACATAGATACAAATCAACCAAGAACAAATTCTGGCACAAACTTATTAATGGACTTCGAGTTCATGGAAGGAGATCTAATTATGACATTATCACAGATGTGAGACAATTCAGCGCCATGGCCAGACACATGGAGTGCCACGTTTCTGAAGAAATGGAAGGAGTGTGTTGCCAAACTGCTGTATTTACTATGGAGGAAATCACTCGACACAGGACAAATTCCACTCCCCTTAAAAAATGCAAACATTGCCCCACTATTTAAAGGTGGTAACAGAGCAATGCCCAGGAATTATCGGCCAGTGGCTCTCACCTCTCACCTTATGAAGTGTTTTGAACGTATAGAGGCAAAACTACCTACTACCTACAAGAAAAAAATTTGTACAACCCAAATTAACATGGCTTCAGGACTGGAAGATCATGCCTATCACAACTACTAGACCACCAGGAGAAAATATTGGAAACACTGTGTCGAGGACAAAACATAGATGTAATATATACAGACTTTGCTAAAGGCCTTCGATAAATGACACAAAGAACACAAAGAGTGTGGTAAATGGTGTTATATCGAAAGTCTCGGAAGTTGTGAGCTCTGTCCCACAAGGGACAGTATCAGCTCCCTTGCTGTTCATAATAATGATTGCAGATATTAAGGACAGTATTGTATCATGTTTCACCGATGACACAAAGATATGTAAGGAAATATTAAACGAAGCTGACATACGAAAATTACAAAATGACATTGAAACATTATTCCAGTGGGCAGACGACAACAATATGAAGTGTAATGAAGAAAAATTCCACCTTCTAAGATATGGTAATAACAAGGAGTTGCAGAAATAAGGGTACAAAACTCTGCAAGCCAAACAGATAACACTAAATCCACAAGTAATAATGTCATCAGATGCAGAATTCAGAAAGCACTGTAACATCAAAATTATAATGGCTAGAAAAACAATGGGAATCATCTGGAGGAGCTTCTACAACAGAAACGCAAACATCATGCTCAAATTATGGGAGAGAGTAGTCCTACCAACAATTGAGTATTGCTCAGTACTCACAAGCACATAGAGAAAATGAGATATTGCGAACATTGAAGCTATACAATGGACTTTTACGTCTAATATAGAAGAAACAGAAGGTGAAGACTACTGGTCTCGACTACAATCCCTAGAACTCTACTCTCTTGAAAGAAGGCACGAGCGGTACACAATAATATACATATGGAAAATACTTGAGGGCTCTGTTCCTAACCTTAGAAATGAAATACAAACAAACTGGAATGAGAGAAGAGGCAGATTTTGTATGGTCTCAGCAGCAGTGGGACAAGGGGCCATGAAAACGAGGATGGAAAATACCCTCAGAATATGAGGCCTAAAGCTTTTCAATGTCCTACCAAAAGTGAGGAATCTCCAGCACACCAACCTGAATAGCTTCAAGAACCAGCTGGACAGGTTCCTGTGCAAAGTCCCTGACAAGCCACGCGTGGCTGGCTATGAGGGCAGACGGAGATCAGACAGCAATTCCCTCCTTCACCAAATCCCGCAAATGAGGCGGGATGGTGCAGAGGGGTTTGACTGCAGGTCAATCCTGAACTGTCGTTCAAACTCACCTAAAGTAACCTATATATACACACACACATATATATATACACACATACATATATAATATATATACACATACATATATATATATATATACACACACACACATATATATATACACACACACACTATATATATATATATATATATAATATATATATATGGTCTAAAAAATGGATACAGACTTTATACATCAAAATAAATTAGTGAATAACAATAAGGGGCGATGTTCAGTATCTGGAGACACTGTTTACTGTCTTTTCTTCTTAAATGTGTGGATTCTGAGAGGACCAGTAAACACTTATGCTGATTCACTGTACCACTGACCTTCAAGGTTGCCTCATCAGATCAGACAGTGAAGAGTTCATTCTCATCACACATTTTGTTTTTAATGAAAGGAGGAGGGGCCCAAAGGCAAATATCCCCCAAAATGCCCCACCCCAACTGAGAAAGAAGAAAGCCAAAATCAAGGTCCAAGGTTCTCAAGATGCCTGGACACTGCGTTTGAAAAATTGGAGGTTACAGAGGGGGTGAAAGATGGATTGAGGAAGATTGTTCCAGAGTTGACCAGTTGAGTACATGAAAGATAGAAAATACTGATTAACACTCGCATTAGAGAGTTTGACAGAAAAGAAATGAGAATGTGTCGAAAGTCTGATACAGCAGGCTCTCCTTAAAGGAGGAGGTATGCAGTTAGAGAATTCCTACTTATAAACTACTCATAAAATTCAATTCAGCAGTCTGAATCATCTTCACTGATGGCATGAAACAGTCTTGGTATGTATGGTTTCCACTTAGCAGCTTTCAGAATCTGGTGTGCATTTGCCCTGCTGGCAAGTCTCATGCTTGCATTGCCTTACAGATTTTATTGGCAATCGCATGAATGCTTGCATCACAAAAGCAGCATTGTCTTCAGCTGGTGTGTGAGGTCTCCCTGAACATTCATTGTGCACGTCCTGCACTATACCATTCGCCTTGAATTTAAAGTATGTTCTTGGAATGGTTAAACTTCTTGTTGGGGTAGTTTCAAATTCATGTTTCCACCATCTTTACACCTCACAAATGCTCTTGGATTTCCAGTATCACTTCAAAATCAACTTACGTTGCTCAAATGACAAACGAGCAGCCACCATTTTTCATTCTGAGCTGACTTATGGGTACCCATTAGGCAGTGTGTGTGATCATTCCATCATATGCTAACACCATCTGTCAGGTATTATTATAACTCATCATCATCACCCTTCTTTACCTTTAACATGTTTTAGCTACGCACATACAACTCTGGACCAAAAAATAGAATGTGGTCATGACCTTGATAGAGTCTTTGTAGTATAGCCATGTATAGATTGTTAGTAATAAAATAGAATAGTTACCTCTAAAATCCTCATATTATATATGTGTCCTGGAATACATAAATTAATAGTTATTTATTCTGGGTATATTGTGTGATAGGGTTCTATTAAATTTAGATTATACTTGAATAGATAATAAATTATAAATAAGTTTGTGTAAATATAATTCTTAGATATAATATTACCAATATAGATTTAAGTTGCAAAATGATTCGATTGAAAAATAAAATAAATTTATATTTAGTTACCCATACAGCATGGGTTGCTAAATGCAATACAAGCTGCTGTTGTTGCTGAGTTATTTATGAGACATTTTGCGCTCATACATTAGTTACCCTAAACAATTTATTTAAAATATTATGATTAATAATTAGTCTTTAAGTAAATGTTAACTGTTTAATTTATATTTTATATATGTCATTATCATTATTTATAATAATTATTTCCTTAACATAATTTAATTAATTTTGATTTCATTGGTACAGAATAAAGCGTAAATCTGGTTCTCTCTTTATTTCCTCACGTTATACCCACGCACTATACCTTCAAGTTATACACCTTTATGAGGAATAGAGTATCTGTGACATCATTATACACCTGTGTGTGCCACTCTTGAAAAAAAATTGAAATATAGCAGTAACCTTATTAAATAGTGAAAAGTTAATGCATAGTGACATACCAAAATATTGGAGCATCTTGTCAGGTGTAACAAAAAGTAGAATAAATTCATTATGTTTATTGAGTACTACCAACATATTAAATCTTTATCAAAGACGTTTAGCTCTGCATCTCAGTACAGTATTTAGCTGGTCTACCAACGGGATCCCAAGCGGGATTTTCAAATTTGGTGAATTTCAAATTTTACTGAGCAGAAGGTCCAAAAGCATAAACCAGGAGCACTTAATGAACTGAAGAGGTGTTTGATACAATCTGGCAATTGATAACTACAGAAGAATGCAAGAGGCTTGTCAACTCAATGCCACTCAATTGGAGGTCGTAATGAGGGCTAAGGGTAGACCAACTAAATACTAAGATGCAGAGGTAAAGTCTTTGATAAAGATTTAATATATTAGCAGTACTCAATAAAGAATGAATTTATTCTACTTTTTGGAACACCTGACAAGATATTCTAATGATTTGGTATGTCGCTATGCATTAACTTTTCACTATTTAATAAGGGTTTTGCTATATTTCAATTTCTTTCAAAACTGGCACATATAGGTCTCCATCATAATGATGTCACAGATAATCAATATTCCTCATAAAGGTGTGTAGCTTAAAGTATTATCAAGGTCATGAGCGCATTTGAGATTATTCTATATTTTTCAGCCGGAGTTGTACTGTAGTTTATATGCATTTTATGAGTATATATATATATATATATATATATATATATATATACACACAGGGTGGGCCGTAAGTTTCCATACATAGGAAAATTTAAATTATGGTCTTCACATGCGTCGGTATTTGGATCAGCAGTTTCCGGATGCTTGGATTGGTCGGCATGGTCCTGTGGAGTGGCCTCCCAGATCCCCAGATCTCACCCCCCTTGATTTCTATCTTTGGGGGCACTTGAAGGCCATGGTGTATCAGGAAAAGATACGAGACATAAATCATCTAAAGGAACGTATCACCAACGCCATTACAAGCATAACGTCAACTGTGCTAATGCGTGTTCATCAACAGTGGGGAACACGTATTGAAATGTGTTTTCAAAACAATGGCAACCATGTAGAGCATATTATATAAATAAAAATGGTTGTCCATAAAAAAATGTTTATTTTCCTATGGTATGGAAACTTATGGCCCACCCTGTATATATATATTGCAGTAAAAACCTGAAATTTGTCAAAACTAGAAGCCACGAAGGTCATTCACTAAAACTAGTATTACCTTGTCAAAACTAGTTTCACCTTAGGCTGTTGGAGAGAACCCAAAAAGTTTGACAGTTTGACATGTTACTAAACCTACTTTTAACTATACATAAACATTTCAGTCAAAACTAGTTTCAACAAAAGCTGTTAGGAAAATCTAGTTCTGCCCGGAACTTAACTCTGTTCGGTCAACTGATTGCCCAGTTAGGTTAACTGAATGCCTGGTTAGGTCAACTGTATGCCCTTGATGATTGGTTAGGTTAACCCTTTACGGACAAGTCTGCAGCATATGTGACCACTCTTGTTACCAGAATGTATAGGTTTTATTGTTATTGAAAACTAAATATTTTAGTAACTAGTCACTGAAATGATACACATTTTGGGTTCCTTTCCTGACAACTAAATGACATCTATATATAAACACGTAGAAACATTTATAGAAAGGAGGCATTGTAGTACAGTTATTATTATTATTTCTGGTGGCCTTAAGGTACCATCCATCGTTAAAGGGTTAAGTCATGGTAATCTTGACTACATCACTGTTAAAGAGAATGAGACAACCTTGCAGTGAAGAGAGAAACAGTGATGTAGTCGAGGCTGCCAAGACCAGAAAAAAGGGCTCAAGACCGAGACCATACGCAATGTTGTGTAATGCCTAATTCCTAAGCTCTGTATTTCACATTCAAGAATAAAGATTCTAAAGAGGTTATCAAGTGACAATTGAAAAATTTACTTATACTTTATTCACAAATTCATAGTTTGTGACATTTTTCAGCAGTTAACTAACTGCCTACTCAAAACAAGGTGAGTGAGTGTTTGTTGCACTTGACAAACATTGCAGTGACGTAGTTGAGACAAAAAAAAAAAAAAAAAAGTCTCCAGTCTCATCACTGGAGAGAGAGATACAAAATAGTCAGTAAGAGGGATAATTGATGAGACAAAAAGCTTTGATTCCATCCAGTCAAGTAAAGCTGTGTGGATTAAGCCACCCGACACATGAGAAGTGTACTCTATAGAGGAGCGGAAGAGAGATCCATACAGAAACAGCAACTGAGTAGGGGTGAAGAATCTGCAGAGTTGGCACAGCACACACAACCTCTTAGAAGCTGTTTTAGAAAAAGTACAGTATATGTGATCTTTCCAGTAAAGATCACAAGAAAAAGAAACACCAAGAATGTTAAGAGGGATCAAGTTATGTATTGTTGAAGATAAGGGGATTGCCATGTACAGGGTGTTCAAAAAGTCCCATCACCCCCTACAAAATGTACATATTGTAATACCAATTTTATTTTTGTTTAATTGAATGTGTGTGTGATTCATTGACATTTCTTTCTTTTCCAGGCATCAGAGTTGTGTGAACAATGGCAAACCAGTCCAATTTACACTCTGGAGGAAAGGATAGTGATGAGCACATGGGCTCATGAAAGGTTACATACTGGCAAAATGATGCATGTTATCCAGAATGATTTCAACACAAGATTCAATAAGGCTGCACCACCAAACAAGATGGTATTACACTGCAAGAAAAAGCTGTTTGAAACTGGCTCCATCAAGCCAGACCATGGTCGGGAAGACCAACAACATGAGTAGAATAATGTGAAGGTGTGATTGCATTGGTGGCTTGTTCACCAAAAAAAATCACTTTGGAAACAATCACAAGAACTTGCAGTCCCCATGTCCTCAATGAGAGATCACATGACAAAAGATCTTGGCATGAAACCATGTCAAGCAGAACGTATCCCAGGTGCATTACACCACACAACAGAGGAACTGAAACACACTGAGATGCATTTGGTGCAATCACTCCAGCAATTAAGTGATACACCACACATGGAGGCGCATAATCCTTTGTTACAAAAATGATGGTACACACACACACACATATATATATTCTTGATTAGTAACTGTATTTACTGTAATTAGTGATTGTTGCTAGTGACTTGTTTCTTAAATTACACCTACCATATAAATACAATTAATCATAAAAATAAAATTGGTATTACAATACAGAAATCCCCTGCGTTAATGACCTTCACATTAGCAGAAACTTCACTTGGATGAACTAAATCAGTCTGGTCATTAACATCCAGTTTAACTAATACAGGTAATTAAAGAAGATTTTCGCTAAAAAAGTCTGAGCATCACTGAACTTCACTTTAGCAGACTCCAAGTCATTAAAGTGAAGGTGACACCACCGGAATATTATTGGAACCAGCCCTCGGATGAGGTTGCGGTCAGTTGTTTCCTGTTGTATTGCATGGGCAGTGGTGGTGAGTGGTTGTTTATGTGCATAGTGCCACTTCCAAGTGTTGTGCATGTTAGGCATTCTTTTGTGTGATGTTACATAGATAGTTACATATAATTATTTATATTTATGTATCTAAATATCATTTATTTATGAATATTGTATGTATGTACCGTACTGTATGTGGTTATATGTTTTTATTTCTTATTATTATGTTACACAGGTCTTATCAGTTCATAGCACTTTTTTGAGTTCAAAGTAACTTATCAGTTAATAGCAGTACATATAGGAGTACAGTGATAGTCTGTGCTTTAACAGTGTATGTACATACTTTACTTAATTATTGCCTGCTCATACAAACTTTATTTTCTGAACAATGGCATCCACAAGTGGTACTACCAGTGTCAAACAGAAAAGGTGTACAATCTCCATTGAAGAAAGCTATTCTCACTGACATAGAACAAGGGTTAAGTGTAGCGTTTGTTATGCAGAAGCATAAGATACACAAGACCACTGTCTACGAAGTCAAGTAGAAGCGCAACAAAATACACACCTATGTGCTAGACCAGTGGTACCCAAACTAGGGGCCATGGAGCGATCAAGTGGTCCGCTTGAAGACACTGGCGGCCTAGCCTGATTAGCGGCTGACTACTATATCCCTCCTCCCTCTCACTCCTAAATTCTTCTTCTAAGAATTAGCCTAAAAAAACTTCTCTTAAAATTGTTGAATCCCTCTATATCTAAAAGCTGAATCAACCTCTTAATGACACCAGTTCTTCCACCCCTCTATTTTTCTTAACATCAACAACCCTCTAACTTTCCTTCCTTACCCGCTCTTCTTTCCTAGTAGTTCTCTTACTGGCTCCAACCCATAAGGTATGTTCTCTTGTTGGCTTTATATTTTGTATCATTTTATTTATATTTTGTATTGTTTTATTTTTCAGCATATTTTATATATTTTTAACATTCTTATTTTGTGTGTGTTTAACTTTATTGCCTTTTATTTGTGTTCTTAGAAAATCTTAATGTTTTAATATTTTAAGATTATGTTCATGATTGTTTCTTATTGTTTCGTTCTCCCTCAAACGTTGATCCTTTCTTAAATTATTTAAATTCCCAACACCCTAATATTAAGTTTACTAAAGATGTAGAAACTGATGGGTGCATTAATTTTTTAGACATCGCAATCTCAAAGACAAATGAAAATTTGTCTTTGAGATTGCGATGTTTTAATATTTTAATTATTTGAATGTCATAATCTGTACAGTTAGTTTGAAAAAACAACTTCCATGGTCTTTAATTATTATTTTTAATTCCTCTTATAATTATTTAATTATAAGATCCTCTTATAACACTGGTATGCATATGAAATTTTTTTGTCTGCTGTGAAGGTTTTTTCAACTCATATTATATAATTCGACCATGCTGAATTCGAAAATGACATTGGTTTTCCTCAATCAGGTCAGGTTTTTTCTCTATTGGCCATTTATTATAAGTCCAATTTTATCCCCAAATTTATTGATTTTTTTTAGCTTAAACACTGTAGATACGAGTAATATTATAAGAACACTCGTGAAAAATGAAAACATTGTGTGAATAAATACTTTTATTCATACAATGAATATGGAAAAAAATTTATTGAGGAAGGAATGAAGTTTTTTTGGCTTTCCGTCCATGTTTTTCTTTGGGCATGTCTCGCTTCAAACACCAGCAATAGTCCGCCAGCATATTGATATCCCAGTTTCCCTGGTACCTCTCTTCCATTATTTTGATATCTTGGTGAAATCATTCACCCTGTTCCTCACTATAATCCCCGCAATTTTCAGGAAAATAGTCCAAGTGGGACCACAAAAAGTGCATTTTTATGGACATGCGTGACCCATGAGCTTTGAAAGCTTCCATCAAGTTTTCGACAACGGACTCATATTCTGGACTTCTACGCTTGCCAAGAAAATCAGTGACAACTGATTTGAATGCCTGCCAGGCATTCTTCTCAGTTGGAGTCATTGCGTTTTTGAACTGAGTATCCTTGATCAAAGTTCGAATTTGAGGACCATCAAAAACCCCAGCATTTAGTTTAGCATCAGATATATGAGGAAATTTACTCTAGAGATATCAGAATGCTGAACCCTCCTTATTCATTGATTTGATGAAATTTTTCATCAAGCCCAGCTTAATATGAAGTGGTGGGAGCAAAATTTTTGTTGGTGGTACAAGGGGCACTGAAACGACATTATGCGACCCAGGTTCAAAATTCTCTCTGGATGCCCATTCATGCTGTGCATAGTGCTTCTCATCCACTCATCTATCCCATTTGCAGAGGAAACATGGGTATTTCGTGTATCCCCCTTGCATTCCCAATACAAATGCCACAATCTGAAAAAAAATGAAAATATTTAAAGAATTTAGAGAATTTGTTCTATCAGATAAAAAAATCTATGCATTGGACTGTATCACTTCTGTGGGGAAGTTAAGTGTTCTTATACGCTCTCAAATAACCTTTGGAAAAACAACATAGTCAATAGCAATAGTTTACTTCTGATGATAGTATTACCTTCAAATCTCCACAGATCCTCCAGTTATGTTGGTCGTATACGAGAGCATCCAGTAAAATTTTCATGTTATCGTAGCTCTCAGTAAGTTGTACGGAATGTGCTACAGGGACTGATGCAACCCTATTCCCAATGTTGAGAAGTACTGCTTTCAAACTTCATTTAGACAAGTCTATAAATAGCCTCCATTCTGATGCGTTATATGGCAGGCCCAAGGATTCGATTAGCCCCTCAACATTGCAGCAGTACACTAAGGAAGAGGTATTTTCATGCACTGCAAAAAACTTGCGGAATTCTTCCTCTCGTTTCCTATACCAGGAGAATGTTGTTCCCGGAGCCAGCAAGTTGTCCTCTCGAAGTCGTGAGCCCAAGATCTCAGCAGCTAATTTGGAAAGTCCTAAATCCCTGGTAAGATCATTAAGTTTGGCCTGGTTGAGAGGCCTCGGCTCATTTGAAGCGGTATTTTGAGGTATATACGACTGGGACTGGTCATTGGCATTGGTCATTGATTCATCATCAGAATCATCGAAGTCCAGGGTTTGAGGTGGGTCAGGTATTGGAATTTCAGGACCATGGGGTACAGGTCTCATAGCAGAAGGAATGTCAGGGTATACAACAACGTGTTTATTCTTCTTGTTAACTCCTGAAAATAGAAACACAGAAACATGGATATAAAACTTGCATATGAAATAGAAGAAGCATTCAGACAGTGGTGGCTCGTGAGGGAAGGCTGCGGTCTGTAAGATATGAAATAGGTCGATGGAGTCTGTATATTTTCTTTCTTTTTCATTCATATTGTCCCTTCGGGGACAATATGAATGAAAAAGAAAGAAAATATACAATCATTGTATATGTAAATGTAACTTGTATAACAATATGTATGTGTAAATGTATTTTCTATAACAATATGTATATGTAAATGTATGATTACCATTATGGTGAATATTATGTCAAGTTTCATACGAGGATTTCAAAATATTTAAGAAAAATAAATTTATAAGCCCACCTTGGAGGTTTGTCATGCAGAAATAGCAATCTGTCACGTGATCCTTTCCTTCTCTCCAAATCATGGGAATTCCAAAAGGCAAAGATTTCACTCTGCCTTTGCTCCATCTTCTCAAATTTTCAATGCACGTCTTGCAGCACATATGAGGGGCGAAATTTTTGTCCTGGTCCCCTAGCTTATTTCCAAAGTATGCTCTATACATTGTCTTCACAAATTTAGTGATTTGAGACTGGTTATTTGGCATGGTAACCGTCCCACATATGTAGCAGAATCTATTGGGATCATTTTTACATGCTCTATTCATTATGAAATATTTTATCTATATGCCTGAAAAGTAAAAAAAGATATTATACAAGTGAAACAAGTGATGATAGATGTTACTGTTCCAATTCCGCTTTGACAAAATCACGAAAAATTCTATTTTACTTATGAGGCCATAGCCGGATAACCTGAGCTGATTGAGAAAAACGGATTGCAGATTCGAAATCAGCAGGAAAAACTATAAGAATCACTTACAAAACCCTTGACAGCAAAATTGATGCATACCAGTGTAATTAATTCCTCTCATGATAGTACAAACCAGACATGGTGCTATATTTATGGTGGTCAAGTTATGCTTAGGTTCCTTTTATTGAAGCTTAATCCCAAATTTAAAAATAAATAAATAACCATTCTGAAATTAATAATTTTTACTTTTTGTTTCAGGTGACTGGGATATTGTTTCCACTAGATCAGTAGAGCACATATCAAATTATGGCCAGTAAGAAAAGAAAGTATTTTGAAGAATACATCAAATTTGGATTCACAAACATTACTGTATCGGGCCAAGAGAAACCACAATGTGTGCTGTGCCATAAGGTTATGAGTGCAGAATCAATGAGACCATCAAAGTTGAAACTCCACCTTCAAACGAATCATGCCGCACATGTTGGGCAGGATCCTGAATTCTTCAAGCGGCATGAACAAAGTTTGAAGTGAATGAAACTGGATGCAGGCCCTTTTATTGCAGGGGGATCGTTTCAACAATGAAACGTAGCAACAGTTCAAGCTTCTTATGAGGTCTCTCTTGAAATAGCAAAGAATAAAAAGCCACACTCGATTGGTGAGACACTGATTAAGCCTTGTACCTTTTTAATTGTAAAATGAATCCTAGGAGAAGCTGAGGCTCGTAGAGTTGAACAAATCCCCTTGTCAAATAATACGGTGCAGCAGCGTATCAAGGACATGTCCGAAGATATAAAGCAGCAGGTTTTCAGCGAGATTAAGGAGGCCCCCTATGGTTTATTTGCTATTCAAATTGATGAATCAACCGATGTTAGCTCATGTGCCCAGTTGTTGTCATTTGCTCGTTATATCAAAGGAAATGATATCAAGCAAGAATTCTTATTCTGCACTCCACTGGACACAACAACGACAGCTGAAGATGTAATTGAGAAAGTGACTCTGTTCTTTAATGAGGGAGAAATCCAGTGGGAGAATTTGTGTGTTGTGTGCACAGATGGTGCACCGTCCATGCTTGGTTCAAAATCTGGATTCCAAACAAGGGTCAAGAGACTTGCAACAAAAGCGAAAGGTACCCATTGTCTCATTCATCGCTATGCCCTGGTATCTAAAACGCTTCCTCCCTCATTGAAGGAGGTCCTTGACGTGGTGGTCAAGATGGTTAACTTCATCAAGGCAGGAGCTCTCAATACCCGACTGTTCAAGGAACTGTGCAAAGATATGAATGCTGAACATGAAACGTTACTCTTCTATACTGCTGTGCGCTGGCTTTTGAAAGGAAATGTATTGAATCGCTTCTTTGAACTTCGTACTGAAGTCAAACTTTTCTTGGACATTCAAGGAAAACACGATCTCCTGAATCATTTCGAAGAACAGCTATGGAATGAACGGTTAGCTTATCTCGCTGACATCTTTGAACATCTGAACCAGCTTAACATCAAGCTCCAAGGAAGGGCAACTACTATCATTACGTCTCAAGATCTTATCGGAGGATTTACTGCCAAGCTCCAAAACTGGCGTCGGAAGGTAGACTCCGGGAACATAGCTATGTTTGAAAGACTGAGTGAAGTGCAAGATGCAAGTGAAGAAGTGCTTGATCTCATGCTAAAAAAGGACATAGTTGAACATCTGGATTCACTGGGGAAAGATTTCCAGAGCTATTTTCCTGATTTAGATGACAACGAAGCTAAAATTGTTAGAAATCCTTTTTCTATCAACCTTTCTGTGGAGAAAGTGCCACAGACAATGCAAGATGGATTTCTGGACCTTCGTTACGATTCATTTGCCAAGGATTCATTCGAAGAAAAGAACTTGACTAAATTTTGGGTAGGAATGGGTCACTACCCAAATCTATGCAAAATGGCAATGCAGGTGCTTCTGCCATTTCCTTCAACTTATTTGTGTGAATCAGGATTTTCGACGTTGCTGCAGATCAAATCCAAACAACAAAATCGGCTGAAAGTAGAAGCTGACCTCCGCTGTGCATTGGCTACGACTCAACCACGGATTTGTCAACTTGTGGCAAACATACAGCATCACCCATCTCACTAAATTCCTTGCTCATATTCATGAATATAATAACTTTCATTTTTTATTATGTTCATGTATTTTATAATTTACTATATTCATGCACCAGCAAAAAAGGAATCATAATCCTGACTTAATTAGGAGATTTGTAAACTTATAGTTACATATATACATAAATTTGATTATTTCCACAACTAATTCAATTATATTAGTATTCCTTACTCATATTATTTAAAAAAAAATATTGGTTGGGCCACGGAGGTTGTCATATTTTGACAAGGGAGCCACAGGCCAAAAAAGTTTGGGAGCCACTGTGCTAGACAGTGAATCTGGAGGCAGGAGTTTGAAATGGTCTTGCTTGAACACATCCTACAAGAAAAATGTAGATGTGGCTGTGTACACATGGTTCAAGCAGCAAAGGGCCAAGAATGTTCCAGTCAGAGGAATCGACATCCAGTCAGCAGCTAAGCATTTCACGCAGGAGTTCATGACACAGGCTTTAAAGCAAGTGGTGGCTGGCTGTATCATTTCCAGTGCAGGCATGGTTTATCGAACAGAAAGTTCATGGGAGAAGCAGCCAGTGCAGACCTGTCTCAAGTGGAGTCATTCAGGTGTGAACTACAGACTCTGATTGATGAGGCTGGGGTTGCTTCCTACCAGCTGTATAATGGCGATGAGACAGGCTTATTTTGGAAGAGTATGCTCACAAATACACTGGCCCACAAAACTGACAAACATCTCCCAGGCTTTAAGACAGACAAACAGCATGTGTCTGTGTTGGCCTGCAAAAAAGCTGAAGGCACACATAGACTGAAGCCTTTGGTTGTCATTGCCAGTCAAAACAAAAAGATCAAGCAAATGAAAATTTATGATTTCTTCAAACCTCCTGCTGCCAAGACCCAATGCACATCCATGGCCATTTCACGCCAAAGCTCTGTTTCAAGCAGAATGTCTGACCTTTCACTGCCCACTGAACCATCACCAATGTTAAGTACTAGCAGTAGTGTTGGCTTCACTGTGTCACCACTCCAGTTTCCTGAGAGTGCAAGTACTAACAGTAGTACTCCTTCGCCAGCCATCCTACCGGAGCTTGAAGTGGAGTTCAGAACCCTCAAACCAGACCTGGATTCTCTGGCCATCACACCAGAAGTTTCTGACGATATTTTGGAGGATTGACTATATATGGTGAGTACATAAAAATAAATATTTACATGTGCATGTGTTCATAAGTAGGTAAGTCTATGTATGCATTTCCATGTTGTGTTGAATATGGAGGTTTTCCATACTTCACTTTAGTGGAAATTTCACTTTAGCAACCACACGCTCCCACCAAAGTGTACGTTAATGTGAGGGTCTACTGTATGTACATTTTGTAGGGGGTGACAGGACTTTTCAAACATCCTGTAGAAGATTGTGACGAGTAGAGATGAAGAAACAGGTTTTGAGGCATTGAAAGCCACAAGGTTTTATCTGCCCCAATCTGAGATAGCAGAAAGATCAGAGGTCAGGTGCACCATAGCAGTTTCAGGTGAACCATAAAATCATCAGCAGAGGAGTGGATAGAACAGTAAGTGCGACTTAATAGATTATTCATAAATAAAAGGAAAAGAGTGGGTGACAGGACAGAACCTGGAGGAACACCACTATGAACAGCTTTTGGAGAAATGTGGCCATTTACAACCACTGCTATAGATTGGCCAAAGAGAAAATTAGATATGAAAGTATAAACAGGAGGAGGGCAGTTTGGAAATTAAGGATTTGTGCCAGACTTCATCAAATGCTTTGATATGTCTAGCACAATAGCAAAGGTTTCACCAAAATCTTGAAAGGAGAATGATCAAGAGTCAGAAAGATATGCAAGAATTGCAGTAGAGCATCCCTTTTCTCTGATGATCTGAGAGAAAATTGTGAGTACAGAGATGTTTAAGAATCCTATTAGAGATAGATTAAAAAATTTAAGGAAAGACGAGACATTAAAGCAGTTGAATGATAGTTGGAGGCTGAGACCAGTCACCCTCCTTTGGAACAGGCTGAATGAGAGCAAGCTTTTTGCAGGAAGGAAAAGTACCAGATGAAAGAGCTTGCCTAGACGGTGTTAGCACTGAAGCAGAGTTCTTAAGAACAACAAAAGGGGCACCATCAGTACCATATGCCTTCCTAGAGTTGAACCTAGATAGGTCAGAAAGAACATCTTTGGAAGAGAATGGAAAAGAAAAAGTTGTTGGAAAAGTTCTTTGTTGGGTGCCAGAAAGAGCGAGAAGAATTAGAATTGGATCAGTTTTCACATTTTTGTCTGATGAAGGAATTTTTGGAGTCAAAAAACAGATTTTGAATGATTCCTGGCAGAAATATAAACTGAGTCAGGAGTTGCACAGTGATGGTACCTTCTGAAAGGCCTCCTCTCTATTGTGGATAGCACTAAAACAAAGTTTATTAGTACAATCTGCTCTTGGTCAATCAGGATACAAAGGTTGTAAGCTAGTTCATCTGGGATGTCAGTGAAATGGGAGGAAAGCCAAAGGTGGTAGTAAACATTGAAATCTCCTAAAATGGAGATTTCAGTGAAAGAAGTGTGGGTAGAATGCATTCCACTTTGGAAGTGAGGTACTCAGTAGAATTAGGAGAAATGTAGAAAACACAGATGTATTTAGTTGGATATATGAACTTAGGCCAGTAAATTCAAGTTAATTTTCCCTAGAGCCATCTCAAGGAAAATTTCACCCTTTTCTCCTTAGTTTATTCTTGTTCTGTGCTTGGCCCATTTTTCCTTAGGCCATTTTGATTTCTGATGACAGCATATTTCCCTTTATTAGTCGCATAACATTTGTGCAATTTAATTCATTTTGTGAACAAACATAAGATTAAATATTAAAACTTTATAATAATAGTGAAACTTATTTTTGTAGTTTTCAAATTAATAATACACACATTCCTTAAAATAAAGTTATGGTAAAAAATAGTTAGTTGGAGTGAGTAAAATTGAATCAAAAACTATCATTGTGTCTGCACTACCAGATATGCATTATCATCATCACACCTACCTATGAATGGAGCAATTAATGATTAACAATAATCAGGGTCACTGGGGAAAAGGACATCACCCTGAAAGAAACCCCACATTCAATTCTTCCATACTATTCCAGATTATTTCCAAACCATTTGTGTATTTAATGCTTCCAACCTGACTAACCTAACCTTTTAATATATTTTATGCATCTTAAAAGTGAGTTATATTCATCATCAATTACTTAGAAAGTTGAGATTTGATTAGTAGTAGTCAGCATGGGTTTCGACTAGAGATGGAACCCAGTTTTAAAAAACTAGTTTTTAACAAGTGATGAAAATTTTTAATCATCACTGAAACTGATGATAAGAACTGGTTTTCACATTTTTGCGCAAGTCTCTGATCACTTTGGTCCATTTTCTATGAAACAAACATTTCCAAATGTTTAAAAACATAGTAATTATGTTTTGCATCATTTCGTATCATTTTTTTTGTTTGTTTATAAGTGTAAATAATTGATGCTTCAGTCTTGAATGTTATGTGGATGATTGCACATTGATCAGCTAAGATTCTAAGATTTAATACTCCATCATGTCAAAGAAATCAAATGCTTGGTATCATTTCACTCATAAGAATAAAGAAGCAGCAGAGTGTATGACATGTCACAAAGTTTTAAAGTGTTGTGGAGGTTCTACTTCAAGTTTATCATCCCACATGGAAAACATTCATGGCATAAACATCGACCAGATTAATCAGCCATTGAAGAAACAAAGAACAGTGGAAGAGTTTGTGCAAAAAAAGTCCATAGAAGAGGAAATTTTGAAACTTGCTTGTGTAGATGGACTGAGTTTCCAATCAATTGCTAAAAATGAATTCATTAAAGAAAGCCTAAGAAAGATAAAATATGACAAGCCTCATCCAACTTCCCATAATGGTGTCAGAAAAATGGTGCTTAGTTTTTATGAGAAAAAGAAACATGAATTGGTCAACTACTTCAAGAATCAGGTGAGACAAGGAATCCACTATTCATTAACTATGGATGAGTATACATCCAAGTGATGAAAATTTTTAATCATCACTGAAACTGACGATAAGAACTGGTTTTCACATTTTTGCGCAAGTCTCTGATCACTTTGGTCCATTTTCTATGAAACAAACATTTCCAAATGTTTAAAAACATAGTAATTATGTTTTGCATCATTTTGTATCATTTTTTTTTTGTTTGTTTATAAGTGTAAATAATTGATGCTTCAGTCTTGAATGTTATGTGGATGATTGCACATTGATCAGCTAAGATTCTAAGATTTAATACTCCATCATGTCAAAGAAATCAAATGCTTGGTATCATTTCACTCATAAGAATAAAGAAGCAGCAGAGTGTATGACATGTCACAAAGTTTTAAAGTGTTGTGGAGGTTCTACTTCAAGTTTATCATCCCACATGGAAAACATTCATGGCATAAACATCGACCAGATTAATCAGCCATTGAAGAAACAAAGAACAGTGGAAGAGTTTGTGCAAAAAAAGTCCATAGAAGAGGAAATTTTGAAACTTGCTTGTGTAGATGGACTGAGTTTCCAATCAATTGCTAAAAATGAATTCATTAAAGAAAGCCTAAGAAAGATAAAATATGACAAGCCTCATCCAACTTCCCATAACGGTGTCAGAAAAATGGTGCTTAGTTTTTATGAGAAAAAGAAACATGAATTGGTCAACTACTTCAAGAATCAGGTGAGACAAGGAATCCACTATTCATTAACTATGGATGAGTATACATCTTTGCAAAACCAAAGATATATTAATATTAATGTTCATGATGAAAATCAACATTGGTCTCTTGGTCTCGTGAAAATAAATGGTTCTCTCAATAGTACCAAAACTATCGCAATCGTTAGGAAAAGATTGGAAGACTTTGGCTTGGACCTAGATAAGCATATCATGGGTTGCACCACTGATGGTGCCTCAGTAATGGTCAAATTTGGAAGAGAAATAGTACCTGATCACCAGCAATGCATTGCACATGCTATACATCTCACAGTTTCGGATACCTTGTATTAAAAAACTGCTGAAAATTCAGTTGAAGGGGAAAGTGACCCTATCCCTGAAGATGAACACTCTGCACATGAGTTAAGCGAAGATGAGTGTGAAATTTTATGCACAGATACAATTTTTGAGTGACATAAATGACGTAATTGTTCTTCTAAAACTTTGAGATGATTACTTAAAAGTAATAAATAAGGTGAGAAAAATCTGCCACATATTTCAAAAATCTCCTTTGAAAAATGAGAGATTGCAGGATTTTGTCAAAGATGAATTTAATGAAAAGGAAATGAAGCTTATCCTTGACTGTAGAATGAGGTGGAACAGTCTTTTGGCCATGACAAAGATTTTTGAAACTCAAAAATTGCATTCCAAAGGCCCTCAGAGTGATATGCGCAACATAGACTATTTCAGATGAAGAATGGAATGCTCTAAAGAGCCTCTTTAACATGCTTCATCCACTGGAAATTGTTTTGAAGGGACTCTGTTCCGAAGATGCAAATTTGCTCAAAGCTGAATCTTCCATGAAGTTCATTTTAGATAATTTTGAAAGCAAAAACAATCCTTTAGCTTTTGAGCTATGTCAGATTCTCATTGATCACTACTCATTGAGAAGACAAAAAGAAGCTGTCACCTTGCTGAGTTTTCTCCACAATCCCGAGGTCTTGAAAAATGAATCATCAGCACCATTCCTCTTTCCTTCAAGACAAGCACTTAAGAAGTATGCGATGATCATACATTTAAGAGGCTTTTTTCAGAAGCTTGCCAGATTTCAGAAAGACAACCAAGTCCAATCAATTGCTTCAAAACTCGAAGATTCACAATGCAGCTCGGGTCGATCAACTTATGAACGAGTACATGTGTGAGATGAACAAACTGAAAATGAAACCCAAGAAAGCTTCTTCTGAGACCTTTGACGTAAACAATGAATTAAAATATTCTGAAGCTACTTTGAATAAAAGCAAAAATTTGGATCGAATGTACGAGGCATTGCTTACAATAAAAGCCACCAGCATAGAGTCCGAGTGTGTTTTCAACTGCTGGTTTATTCCTCACAAAGATTTGATCAAGAATGTCAGATCAGACACTTAATGCTCTTTGTTTTCTCAAGTGTTATTTCAAAATTCAAGTTTGATGATAAACTTTTTAATTCAAATGTTACACATACTTGATTGAATCAATTAAAACCTTATTTCTGTTTAATATTTTGATAATTTACCTCCCTAAAAAGCATACAGAATCCCATCTGTGAAAACTAGTAAAAACTGGCTTTAAGAATATAGCAATGGTGAAAACTGGTTTTACACTTTTCGGTTATTTTCCATCCCTAGTTTTGACGCCATAGATCTTGTTTAACTAATTTGTTAGAATTTTTTAACGAAATAGTGCGCAAATACAATAGGCATAGAGCGGCTGACATTATTTACTTAGATTTTAAAAAGGCATTCAATACAGTTCCACATAGAAGATTAATTGCGAAGGTTAAAGCACACAGTATACGTGGTGAGGTAGCTAACTGGTTCGAGGAATGGCTTCATGCTAGGAGACAGAGGGTCGTTGTTAATGGTAGTGAATCGGGGTGGTTGGATGTAGGTAGCAGTGTCCCACAGGGTTCAGTGTTAAGCCCATTGCTATTCGTAATTTACATTAATGACATAGATGTAGGATTGACTAGTAATGTGTCAAAATTCGCGGATGATACTAAAATAGGCGGTAAGGTTGTTAACGAGGACAATAGAAATAAGCTCCAAGATGATGTAAATAGGATTATGGAGTGGACGGATAAATGGCAGATGCAATTTGATATAGACAAATGTAAAGTTTTGCATATAGGTTCTTGTAACAATAATTACACATACACGATGGATGATGGATGATTGAGAGTTAGCGAGCGTTGATGAGAAGTAAATTTAGCCATATGTGTATCTAAGGATTTAAAAGTTAGGAACCAGTGCCTGGAGTCTTGTGCAAAAGCGAATAGGATGTTAGGCTTCATAGCACATAATTTCAAATTTAAATCAAAGGATATTATATTGCCCCTTTACAAGTCCCTAGTCAGGCCTCATTTAGAATATGCCATTCAGTTTTGGTGCCCGTATTTGCGTGAGGATATTGATAGGTTAGAAAGGGTTCAGCATCGTGCCATGAAACTAATTCCATCATTGCGCAACAAGCCTTATGAAGATAGGATTAAAGAGTTAGACTTGCATTCACTCGAAACTAGGAGATTAAGGAGGGGGAGCTTATTGAAATCTTCAAAATTATTAATAACATCGATAAAGTAAATTTTGACATTGTTCACTTCCAATAATAGCAATACTCGTAATAACAGATTTAAGTTGCATGGTAGATGTTTCTTCATTAATATTGCTAAAAACTTTACGTTTAAAGTAATTGATAAATGGAATAATTTTCCCGCAGCCATCATGAACTCTACCAGCGTTAATGTGTTTAAAAACCGTCTAGATAGGCATTTTAAAAATATTAACATTGTTTAAAATAAAAAAAGAATTGGCAACAGGAGCTCTGGGGGTCATAATCAGGGATGAATCTGTTGACATTTAATGCCAGGGAAAAAAAAAAAAAAAAAAAAAAAAAAACACGAACTTAGTTGTAGGTTGTTGAGTAAATTAACCCACTTTTTGGTTATTCTTTATACTTTTTCCTTCTCTCCTTATTTGCATGGCTGTAGTTTGCATGGTATGATAGTGTTTGAGTTAAGAATGTGTTGCATGGTTTGTAATGCATTTTTATTTTACTTCTTTTCATCTTTCACACCTTTCCAGCCTAGTGGGCTGCATCCTCTACCTCCCTATGGAGTGGAGGATCAGTCTGCAACAGCTGGAAGAATGTGTTGCTTTGAGTTAAGAATGTGTTGCATGGTTTGTAAGCATTCTTATTTTACTTCTTTTCATCTTTCACCCCTTTTTGGCAGAGTGGGCTCTACCTCCCTATGGAGTAGAGGACCATTCTGCAGTCTTTCTATTCTCTCTGACTATTTTTTTGACTTGTCAGCAGTGGCTGGCAGACGATGATGGTGGGTCTTTTTTTTCTTTATCTGAATGAATGTTAACCCATGAGTGATAGGTGTTGCTACTTACTTAACCCCTTATTCTCTTCTCTTAACCCCCTACTCTTTCCTTTCTCTTGGGCTAACCTTAGAGTGGATCTTAGGGTCTTTGTTAGCCTTAGCTTCTGTAGATCATGACCCAGCAAAGCTGGTTTTACTATTATATAATTCAGACATGGGGCTGAAACTGAAGTTGAAGTCAGCCATTTAGAAAGTCAGGAAGCTGAATCTTGCAGAACCAGGACTGGAAGAAGAGTTCCATAAGTTAACCTATTCTAAATTAGTATAGGTTAACTATTTTTGGTTATTAGTACACTCAGACTCCACTAATTCAACCTTTGGGCCTCTACCCTTGTTGAAATACCCATAGAGTCCAAAGTATGGCAAAGTTCCAAAATTTGTTGGATATTTTGACATTTTGTTGAAATATAGGGGTTTTCCCAGCAACTTCATTGGGTAATTTGACTTTGAGGAAAATGCCAATGAATTTTGGAAGCTTGGTGAAATAATGGGGATGTTTTGTCAAGCAAGGGGGTTCACTCACCTTGCCTTCAGGAAGCGCAATTGCAACATCTCTAGACTAGATGCTTAAAGATAATTTTTAGTTAAATAAATACTTGCATATGAATGCATTACATATGCTAAAAAAATTGTTTTTCAGTACAAAATATGAATGGTAGATGGGTGCCTGGAGTGCAGGTTACTGCTCTGAAGATCTTTTTATATTCCAGTGTGAATCAATAATTCTTCCCTTTTATTTGCATTCACTGCCAAGTAGAAATTTATTGAAATTTATTTGGAGTCAGCTTCCTTTGAGCTACACTAATTTTTCTCCACTTAGTATATTTAAGACTTAGTAACACTGTTCAGTTGTCAAAAAAAAAAAAAAAAAAAAAAAAACAACTGACAGTGGTAATGCTATTTAGGCTCATGTCAGTCACGCAAAATTACTATTTTCCAATTTTATTATAGCTTTTATATATACACACCTTGCTAACTGTTTTTGTTTCTGCCTAAAATGTTCATTCTGACAAAGGTCAGACCTAAAACTTAACATGAAATCTGAACCACAACCTACCATGGGTGGTCAGAATTTACAAAGTCCTTGCTTAGACTTGATCTTCCCACCACCTGATCATTAGCCAACCATCTTAGCAACTAGGCTAGCTAGGGTACCCATTTGTCTACCAGTCATTTTTTTTGCATGAAAGGAAGAACAGCTGGGTGAGTTAAGCCCAGGGCCGCCGAGAGGGTGGGGAAGCCTGGATAAATCCCCAGGTCCAGGAAAGAGGGGGGATAAAATCTAAAAATATTAATAAAGCAATTGATTAAATAACAGAGGAAATATAATTAATGAACATACATTTTATAGAGATTATCATAGTCAAACTGAAACAGATAAAATATTATCCGCAATCCACAATGCTCAAGACTGACTGACAGATCTAGGAACCATTTAATTGAAAGCCAGTTAGCCTGTACTTTAAATTTCATCAGAATCATTTACCACTTTGCTAGAGAGAGGGCAAAGAAAGTACGCTTCTAATTATGAAAATCTTGCAGTAAACAATTGTCTTGCCCACATGGACTGGTACTGCATTTGTAAATTGTATGGTGGTAGAATTAATATAATTTATTTGAAAAATAAAATGGTCATTTTCTTCTGAGTTGTTTATTCATACTGTATGTTTTGAATAGTGACTTGGACATATAATCAGTTTGCTTATGTACACAAAAAAAATTCATAATAAAATAAACAGGGGGGCCCACATACCAATCCTTCCCTGGGGCCCACAGCAGCCCTGGCTAAGCCACCTGCCTTTGCTGGGATTCAAACCTAGAGTCCATGGAGTCATAGTCAACAATATTAACCATATACCATGTGTGCTAATAATAAAAGAAAAGGGAATCCACTGCCAACTGGCTCCACATCCAGGATCCTCCCTAACACAGAATGCTGGCAAAATATGATAAAAGATCATACCTAAAATTAGAAGTTTCCTTCTGGAACCAAAGCATATGATAAAATGAATCGCAGTATTCTATTTAAAAAATTACAAGACAGTAATGTTCCACTGTGTGTGTTAAATATACTGAAATTTTGGTATACCAACTTTGCTCCTCTAGGTTTATTGTTTAATGTGTATATTGATGGCTTAATAACTTCTCTTAATGAAGCAAGAATGGGATGTTGTCTTGATAACGTGAGAATAAATAACTTGGTCTATGCCAATGATATGGTGTTAATAAGTCCTTCAGTTAAAGGTCTGATTCATCTTATGAAAATTTGTAAGTTAGAGTCACAGTCATAATATTCTTATGTTACCAAAACTAAGGTTATGCAGCTCTAATCAAGTGGCAAATATAATTTTGAAAAGGAAGTGTGAAAAGATATAGCAAGTACAAGAATTTAGGTATCTGGGTGAAATCATCAGCTCTTTGAGTGACAACGCAGATATAAGGAAACAAAATCAAAGTTTCTGTGCAAAAGCAAGTAATACCAAGTATGATAAGAAATTTCAGATTCTGCACAAGCAAAGCCAGACACTTTTTGTTGTAATTTCTGCAGTAATATTTATAGGCAACAACTATTACTCACTGGTATGAATGACAGTCATTTAACAGGTGTTGTTTGTAAATAGGTTGTAGCTTCATTTTACTTTTGATATCCTTGAAATACATAACAGCCAAAATTACATTTTCTGACAGCGATAAATGCAAAGTGTTCATGACAAAATGTATTATTCTGAACTGAAGAGAGTAGATAATTTATATAATTGCATTCTGTACATTTCTGAAAATAATCTAATAATATCTTGTAACAAATTAGGGTTTATGGAAACAATGAAAGATGTTTGAAACAATACTTTAATTCTGCATTAAAAATATGGAATAATTATAATAAAATCCTATATATTTACTAAATTAGCTTAGAAGATCATCTTAAAATTTGCTTCTCACACAGAGAAACTTTTATGCAAACTTTACATGAAAAATGACAATAGGTTTACAGAAAATTTTATTATTATTCTTAATATATTCTGAGATATTAAGCTAATCATACAACAGTTGTTGTTTTATGTTGTCAATGGAGCTGCTGCTCTCAATTTTTTAATTTTTTTTATTACACAAAGGAGTTAATGAATGATTAGTCCCTCTGGCACAACAAATGAGTAACCTCCTCCCATCAGTGCTCTGAGATTATGTCCACTAGTCCTCAAGAAGGCAACACAAGCAAGTGTTCCATAGTCAAGGGGGACACTATTTTTTAAAATTCTACTAAAGTGCAGATTTTAATTTTAATATATATATATATATATATATATATGAGGCACTTGAGTGAACAGAAGCGAATTAACCACTTTGGGATTTTGGTTGATTTGCCTCTATTTGCCTGAATGCCTCATATACACAGAGGGTTGACAAAAGTAAACAGACACTATGACCAATGATGTAGTCAAGACCACCATGGCTAAGGCTAAGACTGAGACAGACAGACCAGAAAAAAGGTCTCAAGACCATATGCAATTTTTCCATGTATTCAGTATTGTGTAATGCCTAATTCCTAAGCTCTGTATTTCACATTCAGGAATAAAGATTCTGAAGAGGTTATTAAGTGACAATTGCAAAATTTTCTCATAATTTATTCACAAATTCATAGTTTGTGACATTTTTCAGTAGTTAATTGCTTACTTAAAACAAGATAAGTGTTCATTGCACTTGAGGATCATCATCATACTCAGCAGTGATGTAGTCGAGACTACCATGGCCAAGACAGACTGAGACCATAAAAAAAGGTCTCAAGTCCTACATCACTGACTATGACAATTGTCCTCAAAAATAAATGTCAAAAGTTCATCAATGGAAAGCCAGAATGTGTGTCAGCTTTACATAATGCAAAGAGGCAACCAACACGATTCTAAATATACTGATTTAAAAAACCTGTTATTATTTACTGACTTTAATCATTAAAAGAGAATGTGTGTGTTGGAAGTAGAGTAGTAGACTGAGGAGGAGATGGAAGGATGGGGTGAGGGAGGCGTTGGGTCAGTGGGGCCTGGATGTCTGGGAGGGTGAAAGATGCACACTAGATAGAAGAAAGTGGTGTGATGTAGTATATGGGGGATGATGGGCTAGCAATGTACTGACTCAGGGTGTATGAAGTGATCTGGGCAAACTGTGGATAATGTTGCCCTGAGGCAGGTGCATTATTGTTGAGTCAGAGGTGCTTCCTGCCTGTTCCTGAGGTGACTTCACTGCAGTGGGAGAGGCATTTGGGTGTTAAAAAAAAAAAACTATGGAAAAGTTGAAGAAACTATTTACTTTTGTCAACTGCGTGTGTGCGTGTGTGTAAAATCATAACTAACATTTAACTGATCAAAATTTAGTTTCCACAAAACCTTCTACATGGTTAATATTGCAAAAAGGAGAATTATTTTGTGGGTGAACTTATAATTTTGGGCAAAAAATACCTGCAGTCTTAATGGGTATGATATGTAGAATTTCTTTCATTCTCAATCAGGAATCATTGAAGAGTATGAATATTGTAACTATTTTCTCTAGAATAATTTCATCTTTTCTTTTATTTTTCAATAAGTAAGTAATGTTAAGATTGTTTAGGTAAGTGACATCTAAGGTCATTTGGTGGAGTGATTCTACAGCTTTTCCTGGAATTTGAGCCATTGGCACTTTACCATCAATTGGCCATACTGGTGGGTTTATCCTTCAATATATTGAACAACATTTCCTTTACTGAATGCCTTCCCAAATCAGTGTATTAGAATTTGTAGGCAGAAATCACAAATTTTGCAGAGCCATTTGGTTTTCCTACACTTTGGTCAGTGAAGTTTTTAACAAATGTATTCTGACAGTGGTTTTTAAATAACATAAAAGCATTGTAAATGTTCTTTCAAGTATTCTATCAATCCATTTGATAATGACTGATTAAGGCTGCTTGAATTTATCTAAGATTTTAATTTCTTCTATTAAAAAAACATTACAATGTTATTGTTTTAAAAGATATCTTCTCTTTTAATGTTTCCTTTATACAAGTATTAATTCACCATTTCTCTAAACTATTCAGTGCTTCATTGTGACTCTAATAGTGAAACCTGTGTATAAAAGGCCACCCAAGGGAAATGGTCATCATGGTCTTTACAAAGGTCATGATGACTACTGTATAAAAGGAATTATACACAGGGTTTTTGTATATACTCTATATTACTCAGATATTCCAATGTGCTGTAAAGTTTTGAATTTTCTATAATAACAGCCCCTTATCGGTATTCACTGATGAATAATTTATGTACTTATTCCTGTAAAATACAATGCAGCCTTAAAATATTTTTGTTCAACATAAGAAAAATCTAATACATTTTATTAAGCAAAATGGGTTTTAAATGATTCATGAAAAATCTCTTCCATGCACATTTGTATATACTGTACAATACTCTCACTTAAAATTTACAAATTCTTATATGATTATTAAGATGGTGTTGTACAATGACTTAATCATTTCCATTTGAATGGACTTTTTCACTGGGATTTCCTTAGTGACTTCTGAAATTAAACATTCCACTATTATATTGGTAATCTACTTGTTTGAAGTTTATTTTTATCACTATGCATGGTTTTAAGGTGACAAGTCAAGTGGTTTTACTTGAAGCACTAAATGAGCAAAATTCACATTTCAAAGATAGCTCTTTTAAATGCAATTTTAGATGAATCAGGTTTACTTTCTGTACTGTTTCATATGAACAATACTGGCATTTAAAAAGCTTCTTGCAGTTTATACCATGAGCAACTTTTTAAATGTCAGTGAGTTCTTATATGAAAATGAGAGCACATTTTTGCTTCACCCTATATGGGCAGCATTTGTATTTGATTGGTTTTTCAGTTGCTTTATATTTTTTTTTTTTTTTTTTTTGTCAAGTTTAAATGGCACAAATTCTCACCCAAAGTTAAACAAGTGCCATTAAGTCAAAGTTGCTCTCAAAGGCAAATTTCACTGTTCTCTTATGTGATATTTGGTGGTATGTTTAAGAGCACATTTTATTGAAGCACAATATGAACAGTTATCATATTTAAAAGGTTTTTCTCTTTTGGTTTATACTCTCTTTAAAATTCATTTTACAGCTGTGAGTGGGGGCTTCCACCCGAAGCCAAACACTCCAACTACTCCTGAACTTGGCCTAGCATTTGTTTGAGGATGGTAACTGTTCTTCTTTCTCTTCCTTGGTTTATACTCTTTTTAATACTTTTTATAGCTGTAAGTGGGGCTTCCATCTGAAGCCAAACACTTCAACTATGTCTGAACTTGGTTGAGTTCATTTAAAGAGGGTGACTGTTCCTCTTAATGCCCCTATTTGGATTTCTATGGCCTGGGGCTATCCTGGGATTGAATTCAAGTAAGTTGTTAGGTTGTTCTTCATCATACCTGTTGCCCCAATATGATGGGGAGAATGGTAGCTTCTTTCAATCTCCAGTTTCTCTTTATATCATAGATAAGCACCTGATATTTTGTGATTTTTTTCCTTTTCCACTCTATTAAGGCCGTACATAGTTGTTTGGGACACTGACCTCAATAAGTAAGGCAACCATTTCCCTCTTGTCCCACACTACTATGTTTGGTTTTACTGCTGAGTTGTCTATGAAAGTGGCAGTTGGAATTATTGTGTCATAGTAGATATTATAATGGTTATTTCCAGTGACTGGTGCAGGTGTGTGGTCACATACATTTTTGCTGTATTCCAGTTCTAATGCTGTCACGATCTTCCAATAGATATATTTACAGATTTTATTGTGTCTGGCTATATAGTACCCATCTGCCATGAGCACCCTATAGCCTGATATTAGATAGCCAACACTTTCCACCTCACCATCAGGGGCGGATCCAGCCTTCTGGGCTGATCGTCTTCCAAAATTTGAAAAGTAAAAAATGTGTACGGAACTATTGTAAATCGTGAAATTTTTGCTAGCACCTTTTTGGCAGAAGTACATTTTCAAGTTGCTATAACATATTTTTAAATGAAATGAAAGATATAAAAATAAAACAATAGAAAATTATATCATATTTATCAAAATATTATATAATTAAATATTATTATTATTAAAATACCATATAATAAAAAAATTCACTGAAAATTCTGACCATCTTCCAGAAGACAGTGGAAGACAGTCTAAATCCACCCCTGACCATGAAAGAATCTACATCTGTCATTATTACTTAGACCAGCCATTTTTTTAAATGCATTTGTTAGGAGTGCAAGATCTTGGGCACCCAGTATTAGTTCTCCATCATATTGCAAACTCCTCTCCTAAGCCATTCCAATGATCCTTCTTTACTGATGTAGTCTTTCTGTAGTTCTTGACAATATTTTCCAGCTCTTCGCTGTTGTTCCCACTCTTCTGCATGTTTCACCTGTTGTTCCAGCACAAATTTTTTACGACTTTTCCTCGCTATTATTGTGGCTGGTATGCTTTCAGTTTCTACTTCTTCTGTCATATTATTCCCTATGGACCAGAGCTATTGTAAAGTTAGAACAACAACAAAGATACTGCCCAATGCTGATGGTTGATGATCAGTGCAGCTGGTTAACCTCAGTCAATCCCATTCCTCCCAGTTTCCTTGGTGGGTACAGTCTGGGAAGACACTAGTTCCTGTGTTATTTTATTTAGAGTGAGGATTTTTCTGATTTTAACATCGTTTGTTCAGTTCTGATTGAGGCCAGTCTATTATCCCTACACTATAGTTAATAACAGGGATAGCAAGTTGATTTATAACTGTTATTTTGTTATTTGACGCAAGTTGGGTCTTGCAGATCTTCTTCAGTCTTCAAACATACTCTCTTATTTTCTCTCACATTTGCTGATGTTCTATTTTACCACTTTCTTCTATTCCAAGGTATTTGTAGGAACTATCCTCTTCCAAGTCCTTAATCTCAGTGTCTCTTCCTAAATTGATGTTATGCATTTGTATTTTCTTACCTCCCCTAAGTGTACATTTAGCACACTTATCCAATCCAAACTTCATTTTTATATCACCAGAGTAGGTATGTACAATCCGTAATAGGCATTCTAGGTTTTGGTCAGAATCTGCATACAGCTTCAAATCATCCATAAACAGTAGATGGTTCAGACCAGTGTCTGGGTTTCTCCGCCTAGTTTGACTGAGGTTGTAGCCCTTGGTACTATTGCTAAGTAGCTTGCTTAGGGGGTCCAGGGTGAGACAGAATAGCAAGGGTGACAAGCTGTCTCCCTGGAATATACCCCTCATAACCTTGACATGGGGGATGGATATTTTTCTACTCTCATGGGTGAGATTGATGTTCGTTCTCCATTTTGTCATCTGATTTGTTATAGTTCTGATAATGGTAGGATGGATTTTGTACAGCTTAAGGCATTCCAAAATCCAGGAGTGCGGGACACTATCAAATGCCTTTTGATAGTCTACCTATGCCATACTTAGGTTTCTGCCTCTTTCTTACAGTCTTCAAGGATAGTTTTGTTGATGAGCAGCTAATCCTTTGTTCCAAAGCAGTTTCTTCTACATCCTTTTTGATCTTTCTCCAAATTGTCTCCAGCCTCTAGGTGTTCATATATACTGTCTGCAATCAGGCCAGTAAATAGTTTATAGGTGGTAGTGAGGCAGCAAATTGGGCAGTATTTATTTGGGAGTTTTGTCTCATGAGTCTTGGGAATGATGGTTGTATCTCCACTGGTAAGCCATTTTAGTGTTTCTTCTTCTCCCAGCAAAATTCTGTGAAAGGCAGCAGTGTAATGATGGTGTAATGCCATGATCTGCTTCAGCTAGAAATTTGGGAGCTTATCTAGGCCAGGTTTTTTAAAGTTGGAAAATTTTGCCAATTTCCTTCTTACCTTATCTTCCATTATTATTAACTCCTCCATTTCTGGTTTACCCTCATTTGCCACCCTGATGGTCTCTATCCAGTCAGCATCCAGGTTATGCTGGTCAGGGGTTTCAAAGAGGGGCTTCCAGTGACTTCAGCTGGGTTTGATCTGGTGGGTCATGGACTACTATTCTCTCTCTGATGAGATTTTGGTAAAAACATCTAGGGTTGGATGAAAATTGTTTGTTGTGGTTTTTCATGTCAATCTGCTTTTGTTTATCCCTAATCCTATTGGCTATGGCTGGGATTTTTCCCTCCACTCCAGCACCTTGTCATGTAGTTGATTATCTCTCAAGTTATACTTTCTCTTTATTCTTCCTATTTATTTTTTGAGTTTTCCTTGTTGTGGGGATGTTTGGAAATATTGGTTTATTTGGTTCAGTTCACGCCTGGCTTGTGTAAGTTGTTTAGTTAGTTTAACTTTCCAGGGAGGTGGTTTTGATTTGCACTTGCAGTTGCAGTTGCAGTTTTGACTGGGGGGGCTTTGGTATGAAATTTGGGACCAGTTTCCTTTGCATATATAGGCCAGCAGCATAATTTACCTGATTTAGTTCAGTAAGGTCTGCAGTGACTGGGACTAGTCCAGTGGTTCTTAACCTGGGGGGCGCGCCCCCCTAGAAACAGGAATTTCTCTAATTGTATTTGTTATTCTCTTAACGAGAGCATGGGCTAATATTGAGAAGTTATTGAGAATGTTATTTTGATTGAAGGGGGGTGTGGAGGGAAGGACCAATTCCTAGAGGGGGCATGGTAGTAAAAAGGTTAAGAACCACTGGACTAGTCTATTAATTGCTACTCTCAAAGTAGGCCTTACTCTTTACACTCAAGGCCTATCCTAACTAAACACACTTTGTAAATTTTTAATTCAACCTGTGGCGTAGGTTATAAAATTTATTTCAGCAATTTAACTTACTTTCTCTTTTTTGGTTTATACCTGTACTGTTTTTAGCATTTTCAATAGCTGTAAGTGAGGCTTCCACCTGAAGCCAAACACCAACTATATCTGAACTTGGCCTAGTGTTGATTTGCCATTAGGATACATTCTTTTCTTTCTCTACTATGAATTCTTAAATGATCCTCAAGATGAGAACTTCTTGCTGCACTATAGGAGCATTCTCCACACTTAAAAGGTCTTTCTCCAGTATGAATTCTTAAATGCCTTTTGACAGCAGATCTTTGTGCTGCACTATAGGAACAATAACTACATTTAAAAGGTTTCTCTCCACTGTGAATTCTTAAATGTGCTTGCAAATCAGTTTTTCTTGCTGCACTAAAAGAACACTCTCCACACTTAAAAGGTCTTTCTCCAGTGTGAATTCGTAAATGTGCTGGCAAATAAGTTTTTCTTGATGTACCAAAAGAACAATAACTACATTTAAAAGGTTTTTCTCCTCCAGTGTGGGTTCTTAAGTGACTCTTAAGACACTGGTTTACTTTTGTCTGGTATGAACAGAATGAGCACTTAAGTTTGTTCTTTTGTACAACTTTAGGATTCTCTTTATTCTTAACATTAAATAAGCCATCAACAAAATCTGCACCAAACGCAGAGGTACTTTCTGCTGATTCCTCATCATCAGCTAAAGACTTCTTCTCAAAGTCTGAATTTACTGCTAATGTTAAGTTCTGCTTGGAATGTCCCTGAAAATGAAATATAAACTAATTAGTTGCTTTCTGCAATACTTGGTCAATTACTCTTAGTGTCACTTTGGTATTGAGAATATGATGACTCGTCAAAAATATACAACATATTTATGATAATTCAAATCACTGCTAAATGATTACATGAAAATGAACATTTTTCTCTAAATTTCTAGGTGGATTGTGTTAAGAAAAATATGGTTTACTACTTAAATGTACAGGGTGGTCAAGGAGTCCCTATGCCCCTAAAATCCCCTGTGATTTCTTTTATGAACTATAAGGTGTTATTTTTGGGTGGCACTAATAGGAGCAATCCCCACATCTGAAAGGTTTTCTCCAGTATGAATTCTTAAATGAATTTTCAAACTTCCTTTCATTTGACTTTTATATGAGCAATATGCACATTTAAAGAGCTTTTCAGTGGAGTTACTGTGAAATTTTAAATGCTTATTCAGAAAATGCTTTTGAGATGTGTTGTATGAACAATATCTGCATTTGAATGGCTTTTCTCCAGTATGTTTTTTTAAGTGAATTTGCAAATTAAATTTATGTTGACTCTTATATAGACAATACTTGCATTTAAATGGCTTTTCAGTGGCATCAGTTCTTTGATAATTTTTCACTTGAATTGAATCTGAAACGAGTCTTTTGATGATTGAGCATTATATTTTTTTGTCCACTCACAAATGTGCAGCATTTATATTTAAAAGGTTTTTTACTTGCATGCACTTTTTGATGAGAAACCAGGGAGCTTTTCTGAGCACCTGCATAAGGGTAATATTTGCATTCAAATGATTTTTCTCTTTCTTGGTTTATACTTTTTTTAGTACTTTTTATAGCTGTAAGTGATATTGACAAGTAAAGGTTTTGCCACCAGTATGCATTTGCTTTAGATTATTAAGTGACATTTCTGTAGTACATTCTGAACTCTTCTAAAAGATCATCTCATTTGATGTTGGAAGATTTATCAAAATATTTTTCATTTTTAATTCTGTTTCTTTACTTGTAGCCTATAAAACAAAGTACAATGTAAATGTACTTCTACATATGCAGTTTTACTATGAATAAGGGCAAAAAGTAATATACAACTATAAACAAATTTTGTTTGAAAATCAAAATTGTTGAGCATGTTGTTTTGGTTGTTAAAGTAAATATTTTTATCTGAACATTTCATATTATGCATTTTAGAATGGAATCTTAACTTAAAAACAATAATTAAAGTTAACAGTATCAATGTTGTGTGTAGCTACAAACCAGCTAAAATAAAAAATAAAATAATACAGTGAAAAAAGAAATAAAAGTAATAAAAAAAATACTTAATAGTAATTAAAAATAACAATATCAATGTGTTGCTAAAGCAACATTTTTATATCATAAATCCACAACTTATTTATTTAGAAAATATACGAGGTGCTCCAGACCACAACCTGCCAAGCACCAGTGGGGCCAGAATTGAGTTATTTATACCACTATATTCCCCCACCCTTCCTCTATCCCATGGGTGAGTCAGGGAGCAGATTGTGGACTTGTACATATGGTCAAATCAAATATTGTTATTGGTTCAAAAGTTATGGCATTTTGCAAGTTGACAAACTTTAAATGCATTTTTCTCCATTTCTTAACCCTTAGAATGCAGCAAAAGATTTATTGGACAATTGTTATATGTATAAAAGACACCAATAAATGAAAGTTTAGAAAATCTTATTCTGTTCTTATACAATGGAAGGTACGTATGCAAAGAAATGGAGTGGGGAAAAAAAAAAAAAAAAAAAAAAAAAAAAAATCATTTATCTACCTTAGTTTAGTCATGGTGAAGGGGAAAAGTGCTGTATGATACTATTTTTGGTGCCAAGGCTTGGCACAAATTTTTTAAATACAGTGGGCCCTCATTGTTCGTGAGGCTCTTTGTTCACAATTTCACAATGACCCATTTTACTACCATGTTCCGGTAAATTCGCGACTGACTGCAAATTTGTGATTTTGTCACATGGCATCTGCAACACTGCCCACGCAGGCTCAGTTGTGGTCTCTCTTTCACTGAGTGAGGGTGTCATTTTGTGCTCTTCAATGCCAGTGTACTATATTTAGTGTGTTATTCAGTTATTTATAAAATAATATTGCTTTACATAATTGTTTATATAATAATATTGCTTTATATTACCATACATACCGTAAAAAGTTTTTCATGTAAAATATCATTGTTTATGTAATATTACAGTAATGTTATTGGTTTTTATTAGTGTTTGATGCAAATCATTGTTTAACCCTTTCCCTCACGAATTATGATATAGGGTAAAAAAGAAATTTGCCTTTGTGTGTGGTTATATAAGAATCAATATGGTTTATTTTTCAGCTACACAATTGTCTACCCAGTGAGTGAAAGGGTTAATAATACATATTGCTTTAGTATTTTCTATGCAGTGTTTTACAAAATTGTTCAATATTATCTTTTTTATTTCAGGGCAATAATAATAATCAAGACTCCTAAAAGAAAATCTAGCAATGATGATAAGTCTAGTTCTAAAAGATTAAGAACACTTTTTTATTTACAAACAAAAGTTAAAGTTATTGAATGTAGTGAGGAAGGAGCACACACGCCAATGAAATTGCCCAGGAGTTTAACTTATCATGGTCAACTGTAGCCAGCATTTTGAAAAATAAAGAGTGGTATAAATCAGCAGCTAAGAATACTTCAGGTGATGTGAAAACTTTAAGAACTTATGATAACGTTCTAGTACAAATGGAGAAACATCTTGTGACCTGGATTCATGAGAAAGAAAAGTTGGGAGACTCTTAAGTTCTGCTTTTATTAAAGAAAAGGCTAAGAAATGGCTTGAGAGGTTAAAAGAAAAAGACCCAGAATGTAAAGTTGATTTCAAAGCTAGCAAGGGGTGGTTTAGTCATTTCCTAGACAGAACTGGTGTGAAATGTGTAGTGAGGCACAGTGAAGCAGCTTCAGCTGATGTAGAAGGTGCAGAAAAGTACAAGTGTCAATTTAGTGAATTAGTTGGTGAATATAGGCCCAAACAAGTTTTTAATTTTGATGAAACTGGACTATTTTGGAAGCATATGCCACAAACAACCTAGATAACTCAAGCAGAAGAAAAATGCCAAGCCACAAGGCTTCAAAAGACAGAATAACTTTAATGATTGGTTTGAATGCAACTTTACCACAAGGCTACATTTGAACAATGCTTTCGTGCCACTGATGGTGAAGATGCTCTAGATACTCTGACTCTCACTCAATTTTGGAAAAGTTACAATGTGAAAGATGCTGTCACAAATATTGCAGCAGCTTGGGAGCAAGTTAGTGAAAAATGTTGTTTCTGCCTGGAAAAATTTATGGCCAGATCATGAGCTTCCTGATTTTGAAGGTTTTAAGCCTACACCTAAAGAAATAAATAGAGAGCTAGCAGAAACTGGCAATAACTTGGGCCTCCAGATCAATGAAGATGAAAACCTATTAAAGTCCCACAATGAAAGTTTAACTGAAGATGACATCCTTGAAATAGATGAGAGACAAGTTTCTGAAAACTCTGAACCAGAGCAATCGATTGAAGAGCCACCAAAAGACCTAACAGGAAAAGATTTAAAAGAGCTGTTTTCTTACAATGATGCCATAAAGAAAATTACAGAAAAGGATCCTCTACAAGACAGGGCCTTCAAGTGTTTTAGTGCAATTCAATCAGCCTGTCTCCCATACAAGACTAAATTGAGAGAAATAGAAACTAAAGTAAAACAGACAAAAATTGACCATTTCTTCAAACAATGTATTTTCATCTCCAATTGCTTCAAGAGCACCTTCTCCAGTCCCTTCTATTTCAACAGAAGACTCTCAGATCTCTGATGACCCGCCATTCATCTTTATGGAAGGAGACTCTCCTTCCAAGCAGTAACCATCTCTTCCATCACCAACCCCTTATGCATAATTGGTAGCACACTGCGGGTAAGTTATGTTTTCGTGCTTTTTTATTACTTAAAAACAATTTAAGTGAATAATACTTAAATACTGCAGGTAAGTTATTATTCTTATTTTATTAAAATAAAACTTTTTTTGGTGTTTTAAGGATACTTTACACTGCCATCCTTGAACTTTTGGAACCAATTAGCCATTTTACATTGAAAATGGATCTCATTGTTCAAGATTTCATAATTTGTGACATTTTTCTCAGTCCCAATTAATCACAAACAATGAGGACCCACTGTATGTCATTTAATTTTGGGCTCAATAGAGGACCATCGCAGTCTAAGAGTTAATTTTGGTACTTGGCAGCTTGTGGTCTGGAGCACCTCGTATGCAGGCATGTGTTAAAGGGTCAAGCCCCACCCCCTGCTCAGGGCTGGTACACTTGACACCTTTCCTTATTTAGATGTAGCATAATGGGCCAAGAATAAGTTTTACCAGTTTTAGTTTGGGTGTAAATATTTTGTTTATCAAATTTGTTGCATGTGTGGCCATTTTCTGAGCTATGAACTCTTATTTTTTCTTCTTCAGTATTATGAATTCATTTTTCAGTTTAGTATGTGATATCCACTTTTTCCTAGCTCTATTTTTTTATTTAGTGCAGCATGGGCTGTTTTACATTCATTACACTTGTTTTGTTTGATTGTAATACAGTATATCAGCACTGTACGCTACATTTTATGCATATATGTATACTGATTTATACAAACAAGTTTCAGTATGAACCTTAACTCTCACACTGTGATATAGTATTCAAATCTTTTCATGGTTTTCTATAGTCATAACAATAACTGTGTTAAAGTGTAAATAGTGTATTAACTCAGTGTGTGTTCAGGATTACTGACACATCCCTGACTGCCCCCACACCCCCTTTGAAAAATCTTGGACACAGCCCTGATATGGCAGAATCAATGAATAGCTTTGATCACTGAATTAAATGATTTTTTTGATCACTGAATTAAATGATTTTCTTACTTTTTTGCATTAGGCCATGCTGAGCATGCCTAGTTACCTCAGATGGGCTCAAGACATTATTAGTTGACATCTGTGAAGATGAGTGTCTTGGAGGTAACTGATAGAGCATTCTTGAGGACCAGTGAAAAGCAAATTTTGGTTCTGCCACAACCTAATTTATAACTAGCCCCAAGCTGCTACTCATAAATAAAGTACAAAAATGCATCTTTAGTTTTACTTTTACAGAGTCTGAAGTTCTTTGCCATCATGTTAGCTTCTGCAGAGAAACTTGCGTATTGTTTCCTTGTTGGAATCATCACTCAAGAAGTTGGTGATAATGTGACCCATATATTTAAATGCTTGTCCTTCCTCTGTGGTTTACTTTCCATTTTTAAAAAAAATATTACTTAACTGTTTTGCACATTTTTTATGACAAAAATACTTGCCTTAGTTTTAGCAGCATTGAAATAAGTATCATGGTTCTGCAACTATAGTTCATGAGGTTTATGATAAGTCCATTTGTTAAAGGTCTGAACACAATATCAGCCAAAACTTTAATTATTTACTCTTATAATATCTGCACCACATCCTACTTCAACCTTGTTAACTTAAATAATTAAACCACCTATATATACATTAAAGAGAAGATAAAGCAACAAGGACACATAAATCTATAAGTTTTGGTGAAAAGAGGAAAGTGATAAGGCGTATGGGAGGCTGGTCAATCACAGCCTAAGGTCTGAGAGGTCCTAAAACTTGCACCATCAACAGTGACCACGATAATGAAAAATGCTATAAAAATAAAATAATTGATGCAATCTGCCACTTGTGTCTGTTACAACAGTGAGTTATTCAAGAAGATCAGCAAGATGTTTGACATCACACAATGGCTTATGGATAATGACAATGACTGGGTATGCAGCAACTCTGCCAGGAGAGCGTAGAGGCAATGATGCAGCCCTATTGTGAGATCCTAAAAGAAAGGAAGAGGAAGGCCAGGCAGCTGACTTTACATGCATTCTTCACTGCTAAAACACCCACAAAACCACAACCTGAAGATGACCCTGATGACCCTCAACCAGAGCCATCAACACAGTAACATCTCTGCTGCACTCTGCCACTGTCAATCAAGACTCAGGAGCCTGACAGTGGCAGAGATGCTCAGGCATAGGCTCCAGAAGATTGGAGTTGGCACCACACACCTTAATTAACCCATTAACGCCATACGCTGTACCTACTACATATAGTAGGAGTTTCTCAAACACCTCCCAGTAAGAACATGTTTGATTTAGTTTTAATTCAAATGGATTTATAAAATGATCTGTGTGTCTGCAACATTTCTGAATGCGTTTGACCTTGTTATTTTCCCCCTTTGATGAAATTATAAGTCAGTGTATTCTGCACAGTGATGCAGTGATGATGTCACCAAATTCAGGAGTGATTCCAACTTTATTGTTAATAGGATCGTAATAAAAGTTGCTCATAAATATCATACATTTGTGTCCATTTGTAGTAAAATATATTTTATTTGTTTAACTTTTAAATAAATAGAAAAACATTTTGCCTGACCTACTATACATAGTAGGTCAGGCAGATTAGAGGGCAACGTTTGCATACATAACATTACCACTAACAACATTCCCTATAGTGCTAACTGATTATTATTGTAGCAATAAAGTTCATGAAGGTGCTATACACTATTGTTCTGGCCTGTTCGGAATTAGCAAAGAGCGTAGGTAGAAATGAGGTATTGAAAAAATGCAAAAAGGTATGTACCTATTGTAACAAATGTGTAGATAAGCCAGCTATGTGCATAGATTGCTTTAGGAAGAGCCACTAAAAAGTAAATTCCATTTACTTTATTATAGATAAAATGCTTTGCTAGTAAAGGAATATATAAATTTTCTAAATTTTTGGTTCCAAATTATGTTAATTTTCAAATATATTTTAGTTATATTATTCAAAGGAAAACATTATTTGAATAAATAAAGGAATATGCCGGTATATTTTTTCTAAAAAAAAAGGGTTTTTTTGAAAAGTATATTCTAGATTATATTTGCAATATTCAAAGGCAAATTTTATTTGATTGCAAGTTGTATAACATTATACTTCAAACCCTTGTTTGTTTGTACTTTTTCAATGTACTTCAGAATAAATATTCATCTTTACTAAGTCTATTATTTCCCTGGGTCTACAGATACGCCAATGAAAATTTTACCCAGTAAAAAATAGCTATTCCTGAGGTGCCAAATGGCTTTTGAAGCATTATATCTCATGTTGCCGAGGATAAATAAATCCATAAGTAAAACATGCATTGTGACCCGCCGGCATCTCACGCGGTACTCAAAGACAGATAACATGAGAGATGCCGGCGGGGCACACGGCAGCCAATGTGTTAAAGTGGCAAAATATTGTATTTAATCTAATAATATAATTACTGTCCTATACTAATTTATTTGTGTTCTGCATAACTTAAATTAACAATAAATTTTACTAAATCACAAAAAATAAAGCTACCATTAATATCTGGATAATTTTTCTCAATTCGTAAATACTTTTGTGGACCAGTGTATATGTATGTGGCTGAGTGTCTTCTAATTTCTTAAATAAATTAAGGGGAAAATGCATTTTTTTCTCCTTGTGGGTTCGCATCATATATATGTATAGATGATGCGAACCCACAAGGAGAAAAAAATTGTGAAATTCACACACACACACACACACACACACACACACACACACACACACACACACACACAAACACACAAACACACACACAAACTCCATGACCTAATTGTTTTGTATCTGTTTTCCACTTTCAGACTGACTGTGAAAGATCTGTTGGATTATTTAGGAGGAAGGTGAAGAACCTGATATTATATACACAGCCCCACCAGATGTGAACATAGATTCTGATGAGGATTCAGGGGATGAAGATGGTGGAGGATTCTTAGACAATCTCAATGCCAGGCAACTGATGGCTTCTGCCGAGGCTGTTCTCAAAGATGGAAGGTTTCTAACAGGCGAAGAATGCACAGAAGAAAAGGATGATGGAAGGAATGGTGCTGATGGTAAAGTGACAGGGGGAATAGTGCAAGAAGATTTTACTACAGAATCCCAATCAAAGAGAAGGTGGTGTCAAAAGAATTCTCTTGAATACAAATGGAACCACAAAAATCTATTTTAATTTTTTGTCAATCAGCCTCATTACCACAGATTACCATCAGCAGTGAACCTCAAGGTGAAATCTCCAACTGAGATATTCGAGTATTTTTTTGATGATGAAATTATGAGTAAGATTGCTGAAGAGTCACACACATATGCTCAAGAAAAGAATAATATGGAATTCAATGTTTCTGTCAATGAGCTTAGGGTAGCCTTCGGAATTCTTCTTCTTTCGGGGTACCACCTGTTGCCAAGTCGTCAAATGTACTGGTCAGTAGATGATGATGTAAGAGTGCAATTGTAAGAGTTCATTTCTTTAAGAACAGTGTTTTTTTAGTCAGTTATCTATTTGAAGGACACTTGTGTTTTAAAATGAATGATATGTACCCATTTTGATATTTTATACATGTTTGATGATCTAAATAAAAAAATATTTTGAGAAAGCAACCATTTTTAGTAAACCTGTAACTTGCATCTGCTGAGCCTATTATATTTAGTCGGTAGTGTTAATTGAAAAATTGAAGAAGAAAAATGTTAAAAATGCTATATTCATATTTAACCAAGTCTAAAGGTCAAAACTAAAGCAAAGAATTTGTTTTTAAAAATTCCAGCATTAATGGGTTAAGGTACGTTTTATCTTTTTTTTTTTTTAACAATTTTGATTTAATTCTGTGCTTTATTTTTATTGCAGAGGTTTTAAAATGTATAATCTTTGTTTAAAAATTAGTAAAAAACTGTTATGCAGGTGAGACATGATTAAATCAAATTTTAAGGGTTGGCCAGCATAAGCCAGGAAAGCATCCCATTGACTTACATTATATAACTGACTCTCTTTACGGCATTTCCATTTATGCTGGCTTCTCTAGGAACCTAACCCTAGTGTAAAACAAGTGCCGACTCTCTATCTGTGTGTGTGTGTGGGGGTAAACTATAATTAACTCTTAATTGGGGAGTTTATGTAAAATAATGATAATAAAAATAAAATATTATACTTATGTCAGTATGTAATTTAATAGCTGTTTTTTTAAAGGGCAAGTTTTCTTTTTTTTTTCCTGGAAAAGGGAGGAAGAGGATGCATTTTCCCCTTAATTTATTTAAGAAATTAGAAGACACTCAGCCACATACATATACACTGGTCCACAAAAGTATTTACGAATTGAGAAAAATTATCCAGATATTAATGGTAGCTTTATTTTTTGTGATTTAGTAAAATTTATTGTTAATTTAAGTTATGCAGAACACAAATAAATTAGTATAGGACAGTAATTATATTATTAGATTAAATACAATATTTTGCCACTTTAACACATTGGCTGCCGTGTGCCCCGCCGGCATCTCTCATGTTATCTGTCTTTGAGTACCGCGTGAGATGCCGGCGGGTCACAATGCATGTTTTACTTATGGATTTATTTATCCTCAGCAACATGAGATATAATGCTTCAAAAGCCATTTGGCACCTCAGGAATAGCTATTTTTTACTGGGTAAAATTTTCATTGGCGTATCTGTAGACCCAGGGAAATAATAGACTTAGTAAAGATGAATATTTATTCTGAAGTACATTGAAAAAGTACAAACAAACAAGGGTTTGAAGTATAATGTTATACAACTTGCAATCAAATAAAATTTGCCTTTGAATATTGCAAATATAATCTAGAATATACTTTTCAAAAAAACCCTTTTTTTTTAGAAAAAATATACCGGCATATTCCTTTATTTATTCAAATAATGTTTTCCTTTGAATAATATAACTAAAATATATTTGAAAATTAACATAATTTGGAACCAAAAATTTAGAAAATTTATATATTCCTTTACTAGCAAAGCATTTTATCTATAATAAAGTAAATGGAATTTACTTTTTAGTGGCTCTTCCTAAAGCAATCTATGCACATAGCTGGCTTATCTACACATTTGTTACAATAGGTACATACCTTTTTGCATTTTTTCAATGCCTCATTTCTACCTACGCTCTTTGCTAATTCCAAATAGCATCTTGTGCATCTTTCGCGAGTTTTTCTGTTTCTGGAGTCTCTGGTGTCATATTCTTCTAATGTGTGTTTGCCCGCATTTGAAGGCTGTTGAGGTTGAGGTGCATTCTGTACATGGCATAGTGACTCAATAATAGCTAGTCGAAAGTCAGCAATTTGCATGCCCTTGTTTGTCAGCTCCTTGTACATGATAAGTGCATTGACAACAGCTGTATTTAGAAGAAATTCGAAGGCAATTTTGTGGTACCATCTGACTGTTTTTCTGAGAGGTGAGAAGTAACTAGCCATTTGGTCGGAAATGTCAATTCCTTGTTTGGCAACATTATACGATATAATCATTTTTGGTGTAGTTATATCCTCACCATTGCGATTTCTCTTTCCTGTAGTTGCCATCCTCAAGTCATGTTTGGTTGACAGCATAAGAACTTCCTGTTTGTCCTTCCATTTTGCTACAACGATTCCATCATCGCTCTCACGCCCTACACTTTCCCCTTTCTTTACTTTTGCTTCAGTTATGGCTTTTGGATTGTACTTACGATTTTTTTGAAGAGTTCCCATTAGATGCGTTTCCTGCTCAAGTAGGGCTCTGGCCAAAGAGACAGACGTGTAAAAATTGTCTGTAGCAAGAGTAATGTAGCAATGAAATATCCTCAGGGTTTTCAGAATCGACTCTTTGGCTGGGAAGAGGCATTTGACTTTCTTCATCTGACATAGATGAGTCTGTAGATTCAGACTCTGTTGGGTTATACTCATCCGAACTAGAACCACCACTAAACATGGGATCATCATCATGATCACTTTCAGAACTTTGAGAACTTCCTTTAGATGATGATCCATAAAAAGATTTAGTTGATAACATTTCTATATGGGTATTAGCTATTTTCGTTTATAGATTATTGGCTTATATTGGTTTATAGTTTATAGTTTTATAGATTATATTGGTTTATAGTTTATAGTTTTATAGATTATATTGGTTTATAGTTTTATAGATTTATCATCTGGAAAGAAGAGAAATATCAATTACTGTAAATTCTAATATATATATATTTTTTTTTGAAAAATAAAATGTGGACGCCGGCGGGTCTCACAGCACATGGAGAATATCATATTACTTAAGTGCCGTGTGACCCACTGGTATCCTCAGTACCTACACTTACTCAAACACAGTAATATATCCTAATACCATCAAATATGTAAGAAAATAAACTTTCGCAAAGAAAAAATTAGCATATGTCCATTGGCACTTGAGTACAAAAGAGCGAAAACCCCCTCCGGCAGCCAACGTGTTAAAAGTCATTGTAATTAATTCCCATGGAGTTTCTTCAATATTTGGATAATTTGGCATCACTACCTAAATTAAAAGTCCTCTAATTTTTAAATTAGTGGCACAGACTATGTGCAGTTTAGTGTGCTGTCAGCCTCAAAAGGGGAAGGTTCATTTTAATGCTGTTCAACAAAATTTTTACTTATATATTTCCAATTTGAGAGGATGGTTAAGACATGCAAGTTATCTAGCCAAGAGTTAGGAGAATTGACACTCTTGTTGGGTAATTATTCCAATACAAGTATTGCAAAAATGCTGAAGATAAGTGAAGGTACTGTCAGATACCAAAAGAAACATTTTAAACCAAGGAAGTACCTCTAAGTTAGTCCAAACTGGAAGAGAGTTTTGTCAGTGTGGTGTAAGGCATCTAAAATTTCTGGCTTTGGAGAATAGATTTATGACAGCAAATGACTTAAGTAAAGAATTAGTGAAAGTGGGAGAAACAAAAGTTAGTGTTGATACAGTTAGGAGGAGGTTAACAGATAATAAAATATTTGCTAGAGTGAATAAGAAAAACCTTTATTGTTAAAAAAGAATGTGATAGCACAATTAGAATTTGCTATTCAACACAAAGATTGGCATGCTGAGAACTGGTCGAAAATTGTATGGAGTGATGAAAGCATATTCAAAATTTTTGGTAGTGATAAAAGGAGGAAAATTGTTAATAGACGAATTGGTGAAGAATAAAAGAATGAATGCCTTTATTCCAATGGTGAAAAAAGAGGTGTGGGAATTAATGTGTGGAGCTGCTTCTCATCAAAGGGAGTTGGAAAATTACACCAGATCACTGGGAATGAAAATGGACACATGGATCAATATGTATCCAAACATCTATTCACTAATACTGCAATCCCAGCTGCTAAAGAACTTCATGAAGATTATGCAAAATTCATATTTGACAGGATAATGATCCTAAGCATAGTTCTAAATCACTAAAACAGCTCTACAGTAAGCTTGAAGAAGAAGGGTTTATAATGCTTGGATAGCCATCTCAGAGTCCAGATTTAAATCCAATTGAACATCTTTGGGATGAGCTCACGAGAAAAGTAAGAAGAGAAAAGATAAGGCAAAAAATAAACAAGATTTATGGAGAGTTCTTCAAGAAGAGTGGTATAAAATCAGTCCTGAATCATGCACAAAGTTGGTTGACTCAATGCCTCAGCATCTTGAACTAGTCTAAAAGAACAAGGATGACCATACATCCATACAAGGATGACCATACAGTTTTTATAAATAAATTTTTATAAGTAAATATGGTATTTTTCTTTTATTAACCTGTTTTATTGTCAAATATATCAATTATTATTATATTACAATTAAATATCTTACTATATATACACATTCTTATTTCAAATATATTACAACTTACAATTCGTAAATACTTTTGTGGGCCAGTATATATATATATATATATATATATATTTAATTGGGGTTGTTTAACCTCCTTCGCAACATCTAAGGTCATATGACGGAGGGGACCTACAGCTTTACGTAGGATCCAAACCATGGGTCGCTACATAATCTGGTCGCAGAGGACGGTCTCCCATCCAACTACTACCCAGACCCAATGTCACTTAATATATATACAGGGTGTCCCAAAAGTCTCCATACATAGGGAAAATTAGCACTTTTTAGCAAAATGTAACTATTTACAAAACATTCTCTACATGATTGCCATTTCTTTGTAAACATGCACGGATGCATCTCTCCCACTCATGGTGAACTCGTGTTAACACATTTGGTGTTATGGACGTAATGTACCAGGAAAAGATACAGAACATGGATCACCTAAAGGAATGCATTCTGAGTTCATTCCCATATATATATATATATATATATATATATATATATATACACACACACACACACACACCTTTCAAATGTTCCATGCGATGATTCCTCATTTCAGGAGGGTCAAGCTTGTCACCCCTCCTCTGAAGTTGGCCTGGTGAAGTAGCAAGTTGGTTTCTTGTACTCTCCATCTCACATAGCCAGGTATGCCTGGCTCATTGGGGATTGTTCTGAGCTAGGCATCTAATCTTCTTTTGAAGATGTCCACCGCAACACCCCTCATGTTCCTTAGGTCTTTGGGCAGCTAATTAAACAGTTTTGGTCCTCTCACAACAAAACTATTTTCTTTCAGGATTAAGGATGTTCCCTGTCTAGCCTTTAATTTGGGAACATGACACAGTCTTCCTTTTCTACTTTCCACTGTTGTTTGGGGAGTTACAGGATTTAGAGTAAGATTAGGGACTAGTTTCTCCATTATTTTCAAAGTGTAAATAATGGTGCATCTCTCTCTTCTCCTTTCCAGTGAATATAGGTTTAATTCACATAATCTTTCCCAGTAATTTAGTTCTTTGCACCCATTGATCTTGGCTGTGAAGCTTCTCTGAATCCCTTCTAGCTATGTAATGTCTTCTTTTTTATATGGGCATGTTAGGACTGAGCAGTATTCCAATTTGGGTATGATCAGTGTTCTCAGTACCTGCCCATTTCTCTTTGCTCTGTTTACTATCTTATCTTGTGTTTCAAATTTCTCTGAATTTCTTGTCCATTTGGGGTATAATATTCCATGGATTTTAGGTCCTCTCTTTTTCTGTACTGTAACATCTGAAATTTCTCAGTGTTAAACTTCATATTGTTGTTTTCCATCCACTTGTAGATTATGTTCATGTCAGTTTGTAGAAATCCTATTCCTCTGGATTTCTTATTTTTCTACTGACCTTTGTGTCATCAGCAAAGGATGTTACTGTGCTGTCTCAGTAATGTTCTCATCTATAGTTTATCCTCTAAGCTATGGAATTCTTGGTACAAAAACATCTGTCAGTAGCTCCACTTAACTTTGATATTACTGTATTATTTCCAATCAACTGTATATACTTCTATCCTTAGTATGTAAACTGTCATTGTATTAATAATACTTTTCAAATGGATTATACAGTATATAGTCTGCCAATAAACATTTTCATATATATATATATATATATATATATGATGAATAAAACCACGAAGGAAAGGAAACATAGAAAGGTGCTCAAGCGCTTTCGTCTAATGACATCCTCAGGAACACTGAAGTACATAAAAGGGTTGCAGCCTATATAGTTACAGAAAAAAAAAAATAATTTATATATATATATATATATATATACACACCCGCAAGGGGGTTCTAAGCTCGTGCTCTTGAGTGCTCTTTGTGCTCGTTTGTACGTGCTTGTTCCTGGAGGTTTCACGTGCGCCCTCCCGGCCCTAGCACCCAAGGATGATGGGGCTCGACCCTGCAGTCTTTCTCATCCTTGGTCTTTTTCCACTTCAACTGTCCCCTCCACCCTTTCTTTTCCTCTGTCTTTCCTCTCACTTTTTCTTTGTTTTTCGCTGAGATATGCCCTTTTAAATAGAGGCGAATCGGTTCTTCCCGAACTTAAAAAAAAAAAAAATATATATATACATATATATACAGTATATGCAATAAACGGAGAAGTAAAAATAAAAATTAAAAGATTATCGAAGAGGCATACAACTTTGTAAGGAAAAATATCGATTTTTAGCACAAGATCAAATGAATTATTTGCAACCAGGCAAAATGAACTTTCTATCGTGTCAATAATAACACATGTACTTTGTCAAAAAATATTTTAGTACTTCCATTTTTCCCGGGCTTTTTAGGCATTGCTAATGTACTTAAACTTTTGTATATTAATTTAGTATTTTCATATAACAATATTGTGAAAAATATCATAGTAAAAAATAGCCCTACCAATAATTCAGGCATTATCTATAAAATTGGTTGTAAACAATGTGATTCCTTTTACATAGATCAGACGGGAAAGGATTTGCACACACGTATAAAACAGCATCAATATTCCGTTAGAACAGGACAGTTGTCCATTTGTCAGTTATCCCACTGTATTGATTGGAATAATGCTTCAGTTTTATTTCACTCTAGCAACATTGTTAATAGAAATATTCTTGAGTCTGCCATTATCCAACTTACAAATAACTTCAACATAAGCAAAGGTCTTTTTCAACTCGATCCTGTTGTTTTGAATTCCTTCAGAACAGATTTAGATAAGGGTAGAATGCTAAATCTTTGGTAAACTTGTATGCTACTCTATTAACTTTTAATTTTCATTTTATTTTTATATACATCGAACCTTAACCATAAAAGGCAGAGTGTTAAAACCCGGGCAGATTTCCAGTATAAATTTGTATTTTTTTTATTTATCTATTTATTTATTTATTTTTTAATTTTTTATTTATTTTTTTTTATAACATTGGTTGGAAATAATTCATTTGATCTTGTGCTAAAAATCGATATTTTTTCACGAAAGCGCTCGGACTTTGTGTTTCCTTTTCCTTGTGGTTGTTTGCTTATTAATAAGGTCACGTGTTATTTTGTGATTCTAGTGCATATATATATATATATATATTTAGGAGAAATGTAAATGCCATGAAAAGTCTTCTTTAATGCGCAACGTTTCGAGCAATACGCTCATCTTCAGGCTGTTTAATAACAATGTGAAATTAAAATCAATATTGAATGAAAAACAAGACAGAAAATTTCTATAACCTATTCATAAAGGCAAATTTTAAAGACTGAGAAAAGAGGGTTAAATTCTAAGTTATACAGATTTACATATAAAAATTAAGAAGCTATTTTTAAATACATATAGTAAATGTGAAATTAATACACTGGAAAAATTAACAATAGTACACTGGAATAATGAAACTAACTAACCTTTCACTGCAATTTCCGAGGCTAACTGATTTGAGCAGAGGCAAGACGGGAAAAACAAGAGATGGCGAGGGCGATTGGGGAAGGGGGGATTATAAGGAATTGGGGAAGGAGGAGGGATTATAGCAAATTGAGGGGGACGGCTGATGAGTCAACATTTAGAGTAGGGGACAATGTTTTAATGAAAAGCGATTCCAAAATTCTTAGTGAGTTGGGACAAGTATTACAACCAAGAATTTTAAAATTGTCTAAAGTGACATCAGTTTTACATTTTATGCTGTGTTCCCGAATACTCGAAACTTCTTTAGTTTTTAAAATTTTACCTGTTCGGCCACTTATTCCCATATGCAAATAAAATCTAGCCCTGAGAGAGCGAACAGTGCTGCCAATGTAATTCCCAAGGAGACACCTAGAGCAGGTAAATAAATATACAACACCGCTACGCAACGAGTCAGGGGTTCGATCCTTCGCTGAGAAAAAGCTACCTAAAGACGTTTTATTAATAAATATGATGCGGAAATCAGTATGATAAAAAATTTTATTCGCATATGGGAATAAGTGGCCGAACAGGTAAAATTTTAAAAACTAAAGAAGTTTTGAGTATTCGGGAACACAGCATAAAATGTAAAACTGATGTCACTTTAGACAATTTTAAAATTCTTGGTTGTAATACTTGTCCCAACTCACTAAGAATTTTGGAATCGCTTTTCATTAAAACATTGTCCCCTACTCTAAATGTTGACTCATCAGCCATCCCCCTCAATTTGCTATAATCCCTCCTCCTTCCCCAATTCCTTATAATCCCCCCTTCCCCAATCGCCCTCGCCATCTCTTGTTTTTCCCGTCTTGCCTCTGCTCAAATCAGTTAGCCTCGGAAATTGCAGTGAAAGGTTAGTTAGTTTCATTATTCCAGTGTACTATTGTTAATTTTTCCAGTGTATTAATTTCACATTTACTATATGTATTTAAAAATAGCTTCTTAATTTTTATATATAAATCTGTATAACTTAGAATTTAACCCTCTTTTCTCAGTCTTTAAAATTTGCCTTTATGAATAGGTTATAGAAATTTTCTGTCTTGTTTTTCATTCAATATTGATTTTAATTTCACATTGTTATTAAACAGCCTGAAGATGAGCATATTGCTCGAAACGTTGCGCATTAAAGAAGACTTTTCATGGCATTTACATTTCTCCTTGTCATTGGATTTCTCCTAAATATTAAATTGAAGCTCTGTAGAAGCAACCCGCATGATTATATATATATATATATATATTTTTTTTTTCTGTAACCTATATATAGGCTGTAACCCTTTTATGTACTTCAGTGTTCCTGAGGATGTCACTAGACGAAAGCGCTTGAGCACCTTTCTGTGTTTCCTTTCCTTCGTGATTTTATTCATCATAAATATTTTTCACGTGTTACTTTCGTGAAATAATTTTCACACACACACACACACACACATATATATATATATATATATATATATATATATATATATGGTGAACCAAATGTAGGTGGACAGTAAATGATAACGTTTATTTTGAGAATACATATTTAATTTTTTTGTATACTATAATACAAAATAAAATTTAAATAAATTTAGTTATAATATTTAATATAATATAACACAAACACCATAGTTATAATGAACACCATAGTTATAATATAACACAAACCGTATTCAACCTACTTTTGGTTCACCGTGTATATATAATATATTATATATATATATATATATATATATATATATATATATATATATATATATATATATATATATATATATATGGTAGTAATGAGAAAACTAAATGATGCCTGCAAGCACCAGTTTGCATAACAACTGTAAAATACTTTACTATGCATTATTTAAAAAAAAAAAAAAATTCAAGGAAAAGTCCATAAATAAATTAAGAAAATTTAAACTGAAATATTTGTGAAAATTATTATAAAAATTTATTAGCAACACTAGATTAAATTAATAAAAAGATTGAATATATTGTTTATATGGATAATTTGGATATTGTTTGCACATGTGTGTGATTGGAGAAATTTTATTGACTATGATAAACACTCCTGGCATATCTATGGTGGTCTTAAAGCAGTGGTACCCAAACTGGGGGCCATGACGGATTTTGTGGGGGCCATGGAGCGATCAAGTGGTCCACTTGAAGACACTGGCGGCCTAGCCTGACTAGCAGCTGACTACTCTATCCCTCCTCCCTCTCACTCCTAAATTGGTTGGGCCACGGAGGTTGTCATATTTTGACAAGGGAGCCACAGGCCAAAAAAGTTTAGGAACCACTGTCTTAAAGTAATGGCACTTCTCAGCTTACAGTTAGGATACACAAAGTTCTCTCATTTCCTCTGAGTGAGAGCTAAATCATAGAGTAAGAAAAAAAAAGTATATATATATATGAATAGAAACGACGTAAATAAGGAGCGTCTCTGCACACGGGGAAGAGAAATAATGAATAAATGAAAAATGAGGCGAAGAACAAAGACTGGCATGCACTTACCCTTCAATTAGTATTTTGTTGTTCAACCCTTGTTCCTGATGACCATTTCCAAATGTTTTGGCATAGATGATGCGAGATTATGGAAGTAGTGAGAGTTTAAATCAAATACCCACATTTTCTTGATGGCCTCAATGAGATGTGGCACAGAGGATGTATCACATGAATTAAACTTTCCTTTAATATAAGACCATCCATTTTCAATAGGATTCAGGTCAAGTGAGATGCCTGGCCACTCTAACACCTGAACATTGTGGTCACAAAGCCACTTGGTTACCTTTTTTGATTTATGGCAGGGGGCACTATTGTGCATGAAATATTCACTACCATGATTCTCATGAAACATAAGCAAATGATCATTAAGAATGTCAATGTACCTCACCATTCATTGTAGTGCTTCTAGGTAGGAAATACAAACCCCCCAGGACCCCCAGCACCACTAAAACACCTCCACACCATAACACTATCAGGGTGTTTCACTGTTTTCTTGGTGTACTGGTGATCATACCTGCTGATGTTGCTTGGCCCTCTTTACACTCCCTTCATTGATTGTAATGCAATGAAAGGTGCTTTCATCACTCCACATAACCTTTGACCACTGCTCAACAGTCCAGTATTGATATTTCTTGGCGAAGGTGATGCATGTCTTGCGCATTTTCTCAGTAAGCAGCAGTTTGTTGGCAGGGCACCAGGAGGGAAGGTTCAGCTCTTTCTGTAGGTGATGCTGAATGGTTCATTCTGAGATGCTTCCGAGGAGATCTGGGTGTGCTTTTTTCAGTTCTGCTGCAGATTTACATGGGCTCTTCAATACATCATGCCCAATAAGGGTGTCTGTGGCTTTGGTGGTCTTGTCTGGGCATCCAGTGTATGGTTTAATAGCAGGAAGTTTACCAGGAGGCAGATGACAAGCAGAAGCCTTGAGGTGGTGGATGGTGGCAATACTGCAGCCAGTACAACGCACAATTTCATTTAAAGGCACATTTTCTTCCATCAGAGTGAGGATCCTGGCTTTCTTAACTGCCTATAATTATACAAGTCCAAAATACTATCACTGCCTTTAAATTCCCTAAATGCCCTTTTTTTAAATTTTTAATTATTTTAGCTATTTCCCTATTCCACCACAAAGGTTTCCAAATGTTGTTATTCCTAACAGTTGTGAAAGGAATACACCTACATTGTACAGGTTGTTCACAATGTCTTGTCACCGCAGTAAAATACTAACTGATTTACATTTTTCTTTCAGATCCATTTAAAATATGTGATAGCAGCAATTAATATGATTGAATAATACATATTGGCTAATACCTGGGTCCATGAGCAACCACAATGGGAAAAACACTGAAAATATTTGTGCAGACTACCAATGTGCATATTTTTCAATGGTTTTGCCATTATGTGGTCACTCATGGACTAGGGCGGGTCATACTATGCATTTTTTTTAAATCAATGGAGAGGGGTGTTCAAATGACATATTTTGGTGTATAGAACACAATTCTGAAGAAAATATTTAATTCTGATAACCCTAACCTACATCATTTTGCAGTTGATTATTATTAAATTGTTGATTATTTTACTATTGTAGTTACCCCAGAATATGTCTTCTCACGTTTGCTATCATGGCTGCTCACATTCTCTCTCAGAGCATTGTTCTAACTAATTCATATAAACACATATAATGTAATTCATATAATAATAATAATATTTAAATACTCAAATAAAAAGGTGTGCCATTCCACTTAATTGTAATTATCATACAGTTTGGTATATGAAATATTTTGATGGTTTTCTGGTACGCATAAGGCCATTTTCTGAGCCACCTTTCTCAGAGGCTAGAATGTAACGTTTCAGAACATTCTAAAATGTTTTGTGAAATATTTGAAGTGACTCATGATTTATGAAGCTATTTTACCACCTCGGCTTGCAGTGAGGGGATAGATTTAGTGATTATCTACTGATATTTTTTTTGTTACTGTTCACATGTGAGTATTATTCTGTTATATTTTAGAAAAAGCTATTTTAGAAAGTGCTGCAGTAGCAGAGAAGGCAGCCAGGAAGGATGTTAAGAGATTTTTGGCAGATGGTGATGAGGATCTGGAATTGGAGAGAAATGGTGATGAAGATGAGTTTGTTCCTGAAGTTGAGCTCTTCCCTCAAACTGACCCTGAGCCAGCAGCTTCGGCAAAGGTACAGAAAAACTATGATGAGATTCAAAACATTGCCCTTGCTAGTGTAAGGTATGGCATAGGGCTGAGGCCAACTGCAGTGATAGCAACAGCAGCTCTGATTGACGCAGGAATCATCACAGAAGACAATACAAGTAAAGTGATTGATAAGAGTAAGGTCAAGAGAGCACAGGAGAAGTTGATGAGAGAGCTGGGGGAACAGTTCGAGAAGAAGTGCAGAGAGGAGGGGGGGATCTCTTGCATCCTCTTTGATGGGCGGATTGACCTGACCAATGTGATGATGGAAGCTGAGGGCAGTGACCAATCTTTTCCTGCAAAGATCAAGGAAGAACACTATAGTGTTGTTAGTGAGCCTGGCAGCTACTATCTGTTCCACTTTACCCCAGAGAAAGCAACTAAAGAGGAGTCACATGCGGAGAAGATTGCTAAGGTCCTGTTTGCCTGGCTGAAAGAGAGGGGTTATGATAAGACCTTGTTGGCCATTGGAGGAGACTCAACAAATGTCAACACTGGTGTGAAAGCTGGAGTAATGCGGAAGCTGGAGCTGCACCTGGGGAGAAAGCTGGTCTGGTTAGTGTGCAACCTGCACACTGTTGAACTTCCCCTGCGCCATCTCATTGTTGACCTTGATGGCACTACTCTGTCAGACAAAAAATTATCCGGGCCAATAGGAAAGCTCCTTGATTCTGCTACAGACTTTGATATCAATCCAAACTTCACCCGAATCTCTGTTGGCCCTCCACTGATCAAGCTTCCTGACAAGGTCATTCAAGATCTCTCAACTGATCAATACTATGGCTATAAAATTGTCTGTGCAGTCAGGGATGGAGTACTTCCTGCAGGGCTGGCTCTGTTAGAGATAGGACCAGTAAACCACAGCCGCTGGCTCACCACAGCGAACAGACTTCTCAGGCTCTGGGTGTCAAAGCACGGACTTAAAGGAAAGAACCTGAAGATTCTGCAATTCATTGTGGAATTCATCATTGGAGTGTATACCCATGTTGGTTCAACGTGAAGGTCAAGCACTCCTGGATCGAAGGGCCTAGGCACATCCTCTTTCAGCTGGACTGCCTCAAGTCCCAGAGAAAGGAGGTGCTGGATATTGTGATGCCAACTGTGAGAAGATCTGCTTGGTATGCCCACAGTGAAGTCATCCTCCAAACACTACTATGCTCTGAGGATCAGAAGGAGAGGATTGAAGGGGTGGAGAGAATCCTGGCCATCAGGGGAGAGGGGGACCCGGACACTCAGCTGGGGGACTCCTCTGTTAGGAGCAGAAGGACACCTGACATCAATTGTGATGCTTCCAGCATCAGTGACTTGATCAGCTGGTCAGAAGGTGTGTCAGAGCCACCTCTCACCTGCTCTCTAAGCACCTCAGAGGTGAAAAACTTCAACACCCCCATGGAGGTGCGCAACTGGCCTTGCCACACACAAAGCATTGAGAGGGTTGTTAAAATGGTGACTGAGGCTTCTGCTAAGTACTTCTCACAGGAAAAGAGGGATGGAGGGATCAGGGCTCAGGAGACCAGCAGGAAGCTGATGTCCAAGTCTGAGTCAAAGCAGGATTTGTGCAACCTGGCAAAGTTCAAGATGTCAGGAGGATGATCTTTGTAATTATATCCAGTGATATACATGCAGTTCACCTATTAATAAATATATGTAAAGTTGATTTGGCCTTGTCAATATAAATGATTTACCTTATATCTTTTAATATATTATAAAGGGGTTCAAAAGGGTAAAATTGGCAATTTAGAAATACAAAATGATGTAGGTTAGAGTTATCCTATCCAAAAAATAAGCTCATATTTGAATTCCCCATGTAAAAACACAATTTAGACACCCCTGATGGTAGGATTTCCTTCAGATTCATGTTGTCACCTAAGTACAACCCGCCCTACTCATGGACCTAGCTACAAGCCAATATGCATTGTTCAATCATATAGTTGCTGCTATCACACATTTCAAATGGGTCTGAAAGAAAAATGAACATCAGTTAGTATTTTACTGCAGTGACAAGACATTGTGGACAACCTGTACATTCTTTAAAATTTCTGTGAATCTCAACCACATCTCAATTGTATTTTTATTGGTAAATTCATTATCCACTTTACTGAGCCTAACAACTCCCTAAATTTACTATAGTCACCCTTTCAGAAGCAAGGGACAAGATTGTCATTGTTGACTAGATCCCTCTTTAATTCTATCTTAAAATGTATAATCAGAAGGTCACTATTCCCTAATGACTCTCCTACTGCAAGTTCCCTCATAAGCTCATGATCATTGGAAAGAACCAGATTGAAGATTGTTTGATCCCTAATTGGTTTGTCTACAAATTGTGTTAGAAAACAATCACTGTTGCAATCAATGAAGAAGTTACCTTGCCTATTACTTCCTTCTAAAAGGCTCCAGTCAATATGAAGCAGGTTGAAATCTCCTATAATTAATATTCTAGCACTAGAACTGGGTATGTTTAGTTTTGAGAGAGATTGTTTGAGGGGAGATATGGTACAGATGTTCAAAATGTTCTCAGGTTTGGACAATTTGGATGCAACTTTTTCTCATTACAGGCTGATGGAATAACTCAAGGGCATAAGAAAATTAGAAAACACAAACTTGAAGACTTGATCTACAAAAATACTTTTTCAGTCATAGTAGTAGATTTTTGGAATGACTTGCTATCATGATGTAGTAAATAGTAGTTTGTTAGCTAGTTTTAAGAAAAATTTGGAGGCTTTCATAAATGTGAGTGTGTGTTTGTATGTTGTAAATAGTCTATATTCTTAGCTTATGTTATGTAGGCTACAGGGTGTCCACAATGTCTTGTCACAGACATGTAATCATAATTTTTGAGGAATTGTAATCATAATTGATTCCACAGCAAAAGAAAAGGAATCATAATTATGATTACATGCCATGATTACATATCAATGAATATGAAAGTCAAGTTGCCATTATAATAAAACCCACTGTTTAAACTCCCAAAATTTTTCATCATGTAAAAATGTGAAATCTGAGGATTTAGCAAGTATGTCAGATAATTAAACACTTTTCAGTTATTATATTTAGAAATATGTTCTTTTATTTGCAACAAGTTGCTTTAAACATAGTATGTGAAAAACTTTATCACATTAAATAAAAACTTCAGACTTCTGAAATGCAGAAAGTGTAGAAAATATAAAAAATATGCACTATGAATAAAAAATTTTCCTCAAGAACTACAAAATTTTATTTAAATGTTTTCATTTATTTATGACTTATTGAATTCTGTCAATTTTGTTGTACCTAATACAGTAATCCCTTGTTTTATGCAGGGGTTCCATGCTTGCATGACCTGCATATAACAAAAAACCACGTATACAACCCACTATATTTACATTCAATTTACCCCAATACATCCATTTACAAGTTACATGGGCCTATATATAGCCTGATTTAACCTTATTAACAAGTATTAAGCTATAAATACAGTTACTAAATAATATATAATATAATAATATATAAATATGTAATATAATAAGAGAAATAAAATTTTACTAACCAAAAATAATAATGATGATGATGGTGAGGACTGCATGGCAGCTGACTCATTAGGTGCACTGCACAGTATGTAATTGTACTACACATGGAACTGGCACACAATATTTATCTGTTTAAATTTAGCATTTTAGGTATGGCATGGCTAACCTGCATATATGCAAAACCACGTAAAACAAGGGATTACTGTATTCACTATTATATAGCTTTAATTGTTCTGCATATCCACACACTCATTATGAAAAAGAATAACCTGCAATGCTTAGAAAATAAGTGATATAAAATTAGTCCCAACTCACCCATACATTGTAAGATATAACTAAAATAAGATTATGTTGATGGAATAGTACTGTTCTTTATCTGTGAGAAATAAATTTTTTTTTATTTCAATCAGTTACTTTTTCCTTATAATTTAAATCAATTTTGTCAATTGATTTAAATAATTTGATTTCAGTCATTGCAATCCTTCATGACAGTGATTATGTGTTGTCTTTCTTCTGTTTACCTAATTTGGAATCATAGGAATCATAATTACAATTTTGAATGTAATTGTAATCATAACTGATTCCATTAATTTTGAAAGGAATCATAATCGTAATCATGGACTTGCTAGGTAATCGTAATTGTAATCAATTCCATTTGTGGTGGAATCATAATATGTCTGCTTGTCATTAGTAAAATACTACCTGATTTTCATTTTTCTTTCAGACCCATTTGAAATGTGATAGCAGTAGCTACATGATTGAACAATGCATATTCGATCATACCTGGGTCCACAAGTGACCACATAATGGTAAAACCATTGAAAGTATTCATGCAGCTCCTCCAAAAAGGACTCTGTTGAGATGGGAAAAGAAACTGTTCACAACAGGAACTGTAAAAGATAAACCAAGAACTGTTAGGCCATCTAAGTGATAAATGGGTCTGAAAGAAAAACTAAAATCAGTTAGTATTTTACTGAGGTTACACGACAGTGTGGACACCCTGTACTTTGGTAGCTCTGTAAATAGTTGTATGTTAATTAGCTGACTTTAGATTGACATTTTGCACAATTTTTTTTATAAAATATAGCTCATGACTTGGATAACCTCAATAGGCCCAAGTGGCTTCATGTTTTCCAAATGTAAGTAATAACCCTTATTAACTGCTATGAAATCCAAATTAAGACCAAATATTTCTTTACAATGTCAATGAAACCATGATTGGCTGACTGCACACATACATGTGTTCTCAAATTTTTTTTTAATGTTTGCAGTTGTGAAAAAACTCAGTCAACTGATTACTTATCATAGAGGTGATCCACTGAAAATTTCCAATGGAGCTAATGCCTATACAATAAACAAAAGATTGATGCTTTTTCTTTAATTTGTTATCAATTTTTGGTTTTAAGTAAAACCTACATTTGTAGTACAGAAGACCCTCTTTGTCACAGTCTGATATTTTGCTTTCTTTATTTCACAGTACCCTAAATTACCCCCATTTTTTCATATTGTACAGTCTGAATAATATTTTGTGGTAATATATGGAAATTCTATATACAGGCACCCCTCAATATCTGATCAGGTTACATTCCTGGAAAACCAATTGGATGGTGAATAATTGGATATCAAAGCAATTATAACATAGGGTCAATGGGGGATACATTCCAGGTTTTTTAACAACACAGACACAAAAACATCTCAATGTTATCCAGCCAGTCCTCCATGGCTGCAGGGTGTGCAGGCACATTGTCTAACACCAGCAGAAACTTGTTGGCCAGGTTGTTTGCCTTGCAGTATTCTTTGCACTTCTTCGAGAGGTAGCTGACCATGTAGCTCTGTCAGAGTGCTGTGGTAACCCATACCTTTGAGGTTTGACTTCCAGATCACTAGAAGGTGCTCCTTGATGTAGCCCTTAAGCACCTCAGGAGGTATTTTTTGGGTGATTTTTCAGTTGGGTGATTGGATAACTGAGAAATTGTGATCAGAAATCGATATAAAAGGGTTTTAATTCATTAAAATTGGATAATTGAATAATCAAATATCAAGGTATACCTGTATTGTAATATACAGAACAATATATCACAAAAACAATATTTCACAGATTCTCAGTCCTGATCTCCCTAAATAACAAGGATCTACTGTATAAATTAACCTACATGCCTTCTGTGCTATTGATCTTAGTATAGTTAGGCATGATGACCATTCATTGTTTTCAATAGGCTAATGCCTACTTTGTCATCTGTTGATGATCTACAGATCTACAGAAGCTAAGGCTAACAAAGCCCCTAAGATCCACTCTAAGGTTAGCCTGAGAGAAAGGAGAGAGTAGGGGGTTAAAGAGAATAGGGAGTTAAAAGAAGAGAATAAGGGGCTAAGTAAGTAGCAAAACCTATCATTTGTGGGTTAACATTCATTCAGAAAAAGAGCAAGAAAGACTTGCCATCATCATCCGCCAGCCACTACTGACAAGTTGGAAAAATAGTCAGAGAGAATAGGAAAGGGGTGAAGATGAAAAGTATTAAAATAAGAACACTTACAAACCATGCAAACGCAGTCTTAACTCAAAGAAACACTGTCATACCATGCAAACTACAGACAACAGACAAGCTAGTAGAGAGAAGATGAAAAAAGAAAAAAAAAGTATGATGTAGACTAAGCAAAAATCATGTCTGTTCATTTTGTCACTCAGCATAGGCAGGCCATTGTGTGTAATTGTTTTTTGGGGTAGGCCTACCCAATTATTTTTTAGTTTCACTAATTTATACAGAACTTTTAGGAAAGTTTAAACACTTCCTTCCTATCACCTTAAGCATTTCCTCCCACCTGATGGTGAGCCCTACAAATTTTTCATTTGGTTTTGTCATTTTTCATATGTATATTTATACATCTTTCATTGTAATGTTCTCAGTGATGTTAGTAGGTCAAACGTTTTTGACATACTTTTGTTGTTGACAGTGTGTGAAGAATTTTATACATATTCATACATATTTTTATTTTGTTGTTTTCAATGTAGGGTTAATGGCCAAGTCTTAGTGATAGTACACCCAATACTTATATAATCTTTTGATTTTGATATTTTCTATTGACAATTTATCCACCTCTAGTAGGCTCTACCCAAAATCTGAGGCAATTTGTGGTTATACAATATAATATACACCAATCCCTCATTTTACACAGTTTTGCTTTGCACAAATTCACTCACACAGGATTTTTCTCTTAACACCAAATATTCACGCTACATGGATTGGGAAGCAAGCAACCACACCACTAGAACACTGAACAAGCAGTGTGGATCAAATAAATGCCATAAACAACAAGAGTGCATAGGGTGATGTTAAAAGCAGTACCATGAATGCTATTTGGAAGCCATCTGCTAAGAATGTGTCTATAACCATAAAAACTTTGTAGATCCTTCATCAGAATTAGCAAATATTGTGAAGCTCAGACAAAGTGTGGGTGGAGATGGATTTGAAGATCTGTAAGATAAAGACTGGCACAGGAAGCAGTCAATATATACCCTAACTTGGAAAGGAGTTTATAGTTTGGAAGAGGGCTGGCATCTCATTTGGCTAACTACAAGCAGATTTATGGAGATAAACAATGTGCAGCAAAACAGACAAAATTGACAAATTTCTTAGAGTTCCATCTAGCACCATAAGCCCATAGCCACCCCTACTCATTCTAATGACCTTATCCTTATATCAGCCACTCATGTACTATAACCTCACATTTTATGAATATCTTACTAACTTTGCAATTTGTATTTATATATGCATTATGCTGTAATTATACATATATACTGTGGTATATTTTAATAATTTAGTGTTGCCTTACTGTACAGTAAAATACAAATTTGAAGTGTAACCTTTGATTTTTTTTTTAAGTGTTACGAACATAACCCCATTTCATAATGTAAAACAAGGTTTGCTTTGCATGGCATTTTCACAAAACATAACCCCCATGTAAAGCAAGGAACAGGTGTACATTATTATTCTGTATTGAAACATGACTTATAAGTTAAACTGTATGGGCATATTTAATTTTTCTAAACAGTTTTTAGATGTTCAAGAAATGATTATTGATCAGAAAAAAAATTTATACACCTGTTTTACATTGCACATGTTTTAATTTAATATCATCACTAGAACCAGTCTTAATGACAAGTTTCAAAATGTCTCATACTGTGTATTAAAATGTCATGTGAAAGAAAGGCATTAAATGTGCTAAAAAAAATTTTTTTCAAATAAATTTCAAAACCTTTAAAAAGTGAGTGAAAGAAATTCTCAACATGCTATTTCTTTGAAAGACAATCCATCATAAAAATGTTCAATGTTCAATGTTTTCATTACATGGTTTTACAGTTGCCAGTTTATTATACTAGTTTTGTAGATGTTAATAAACTACTATACCTCATTATAACAATGATGATGCTGTTAATTATAACTGCTATAATAGGCCTACCTTTAGAAATTGTGAAAAATGTTTACATGAAAAAATTACAGAGAAACAGCCTGTACTGGAGAGTAATGCAGTGATTCATCACACAGGAATATATACGCCTATGTGCCTGTCAGTGGCTAAAGGCTCATTCCATGACAAATCCTGCAAAAAAAAAGGTACACAATACCCTCATAGATTTTGCTTAAATTTGGTTTATAGAATGGTCTATGCTAGTAAGTACCAAATTTCAAATATCAGCTCAATCAGAGTTATGGTTCAAAAGTTATGCCTCCCCCTTTTTTGAGGGCGGGGGGTGAAAACTGGAAATTTTCAAACCACCATAACTCAGTCCCTAATTGACATAGAACAGTGATTTAAAGTGCCCCCCACAGGTAAAAATCAAGTGGACTGAGATCTGGGAACCTCCGAGGCCACTCCATGGGGCCATGGTGTACCAGGAAAAGATACAGAACATGGATCGCCTAAAGGAACGCATTCAAAGTGCAATTACGTCCATAACACCAAATGTGTTGACACAAGTTCACCATGAGTGGGAGAGATGCATCCGTGTGTATTTACAAAGAAATGGCAATCATGTAGAGAATGTTTTGTAAATAAAGTTACATTTTGCTAAAAAGTGCTAATTTTCCCTATGTATGGAGACTTTTGGGACACCCTGTACTTTAATAATATAGATCATGTACTTACATCCTTAATATTGTACAGTAATTTGGGGTTATGTTTTTTTTATAGGTACAAAAATCTCATGAGTGATCTTGTACAAGACTTCAAATCCACATTATCGTACAAAAGGAGGCTTCAGATACACTCACCATTTCCTATTTCTAGGACAATGGATTTACTTGGTGCAACCAGAAACATGGTTGACAAAGCCAGACATTTGAAACATACATTTGGTATTATGCCACAGATTCCCATCTACAGTAAAGGAAGAAAAATAACTGAAGATATAATCTCTGAAATAAAGGAATTCTACGAAGATGAAGAAGTCAGTCGTTTGTGTGCAGGGAAATCTGATTGTGTTAGCATAAGAAATAAAGATGGTGAAAAAGAGTACAAGCAAAAACGTCTATTACTAGGAAATTTAAAAGAATTATATTCAAAATATAAAGAAAACAATGATAATAGCATAGGGTTTTCTACCTTTGCCAATCTGAGGCCTAAATGGTGTGTAATTGCTGGAGGCAAAGGAACCCACTCAGTTTGTGTTTGCACCCACCACCAGAATTCTAAACTCATGGTATCAGCAATTGCAGAGAAAAACTTAACCTATTACACACTTATGGAAAAAAGTGTTTGTGATATAAATCCTTCTACATGCATGTTACATGGATGTCAAGAATGTATGTCCTGGTAGCATTGGCATATTTAATTTCTTAAATACTATACCTTCCTTGACAAGCAGAGATTCTGTTGAATATGTTTAGTGGACTACTACAGATAGATCAACATTGGAAACTCATATAGCTTCTCCAGATAAATTTATTGAACACCTTTCATAAAACATTTTTTCTCTTACTAGGCACCACTACAGTGCAAAATGCCAGAGTCAGTATTTGAAGACTATGAAACAGAATCTTCACTGTGATGAAATACTTGTGCTAGGGGATTTTGCAGAAAACTATTCATTCATCACTCAAGATGAACCACAAAGTTTTCACTGGACAAATGACCAGGTGAGACTCCATCCATTTGTGGTGTATCACATGAAGGATGAGGAATTAATTCATACTAGTTACTGTATTATTAACGACTGTCTTGAGATCAGCAGTTCACACTTTTCAGCAATATTTAATGAAGGATATTAAACAGAAATTCCCCAACGTACAAAAAGTAATTAATTTCTCTGATGGGTGTGGAGTAGGGCGGCTCATTTTTACACTTTTTTTGATATTTGATTTGGGGTAGTGCGGAAAAGTTGCGATTTGGAGAGAAAAAGTGTGTAAAATTTTTTGATCTACGTCAGTACCTTCCGGTGGCGGCAAGTCCTTAAAAATCGAAAAATAGGCCTAACAGGGTAGATTGGAAAATGGTTTTAAAGACTTACAAAATAAACAATAAAAATTTCAGCACAATCTGTTAATAACTTCCAGTGGCGTCTTATCCGTTAAAATATCCAAAATATTGATTTAAAGCAAGTTTTAACAAGATGTTATACAAATGTTAATTCCGGTATATTTCTGTGCAAACAACCCTGAGAACACTATTATAGGCTTGAATAAATGAATAGCAGTCATTGAACAATGAACATTATATAAAAATTATATAAAATTATATAAAATTTTTGTTTTTAGGCCTATTTTTCAATTTTTAAGGACTCACCGCCACCGGAAGGTATTGGCGTAGATAAAAAAAATTTTACACACTTTATTTTCTCTCCAAATAGCAACTTTTCCGCACTACCCCCAATCAAATATCGAAAAAAGTGTAAAAACGAGCCGCCCTAGTGTGGAGGCCAATACAAAAACACACAATTTCATCAATCTATGCTATCATGAACAGGATTTTGGTCTGAAGGCTGAGTGGAATTTCTTTGCCACAAGTCATGGGAAAAATGCTTGTGATGGTATTGGAGGAACTATTAAAAGAGTTGTAGCAAAGGCTACTTTGCAACGTACTGATACTGGTCATATTCTATCACCAAGAGCTTTCTATGATTTTTGCACTGAACACTTTAATTCAATTATTTGTTTGTATGTTACAAAGGAGGAGAAGGTTCATGCGGATAAATTCAATCTTTCTAGTAGCTTTAATGAAGCTTTACCTGTTAAAGGTACACAGGGTTTCCACAGGTTTGTACCAGAGTCAGAAAACCTAATACAAGCTATCAGACATCTGATTCTGATAATTGTTTAGAATAAGTACTGGGGCTGAACCAGATAAAGACAGTCAACTAGTTGAAAAAGATGAGTATCAAATTGGCCAGTATGTTGCCTGTAAATATGATGATAAAGTTTGGCTTGGAATTATTTGACACACTTCAGAAGAAGATGGTGATTATAAAATCAGTTTTCTAACCTCATCAGGATCTACCACTCAATATTATTTTCCGATGAAAGAGGATGTTTGCTGGATAAAACAAAGTAATATGATTTCTATCATGATGACGCCAAATATCAAACCTGGTAAGATTATTTACTCCTTCAATCCAAAGCAAGTTCAAGAACTTAGTGGGAGTTTGAAACCAAAACTAGGATAAAAATCTGTTGAAAATTAACTATATATAAGCTTAGGTAGGTATAGATTATTAGCATTAAGAATTACTGCACTGTGTGTAAATTGCAATGTATTAATTACCTAACAGCTTGCATGAATTTGTAAAAATTCATGTCTTTTAAGTAAAAGTAGCCATTTTGAAATCTGTAAATGCCTATTTTATATGCAAATACACATATATTTCTTTTCATATATTGATAGAATAAGGTTAAAACTCATTTTTTATATATATGAAAATTTTTAAAAATTTGTAATTTACAGGACCCCTTCAAATGGAATAAAGTGTCGTAACTTTTTTTCTGTTAATTTTAGCCATTTTTTCTACTTATGCTAATTTGTTGTGTGTGCAATTACCTTTCATAAACACTTTTAAATCACTGTTCTTTGTCAATTAGGGACTGAGTTATGGTGGTTTGAATATTTAGTTTTCATCCTCCCCCCCAAAAAAGTGGGGGGGGAGCATAACTTTTGAACCATAACTCCGATTGAGCTGATATTTGAAATTTGGTACTTACTAGTATAGACCATTCTATGAACCAAATTTAAGCAAAATCTATGAGGGTGTGGTTTTGACCACCATGATTTGTCATGGAATGACCCTAAAGTAGGTGGCATAGCTGCATACTGATTGGCTGATGAGTTGTCTCAGGAGTTAAGTCCATGCTGTCCCCAGATCTCATCTCACCAGCCATGAGTATGTATTTTACATTGAAAATATGACTAATTTACAGTGTGCTTTGAGAATTTCTACAAACAACATTCAAAAGAAAACAGCTTTTTGTGTACAGCAAGTTATAAAACAGAATATGATCACTGTCACTTATGCCCTTGCTTATCCAGTGACCCTTATATTTAGAAGCACTTGTTTCTTTGCAACTTGCAAGAAGCTGACCAGCTGTTTTGAGAGAAATCCAAATCAAGAGGTCATATTCAGCACATTTGCCAAACTATGACCAAAAGAGAGTGCTAGCTGAATCTCTGGGAATGCACATCATTTGCGTGTGCATAATACAGTACACCAAAATGCTAACCTGATGGTGACTGGCTGCAATATGAGAACATACCCAAGACAATGATCCTGCCCCCAAACATCCCCACTGCTGCTTAGCAGAAATACAGTCCAATCCTCCTAAACAGCAGTGCTTCCTTAGAACTTGCTCAGTGTATGACAGGGGTTTTTAACCTCTGGGTCATGACCTAAACTTGGGTCATGACCTAAACTTGGGTCATTAAATTGTCATTTATCACTTATTTGTTATCCCTAATCATTTTACCATTATTTATTTATTTTAACATCTATTACAAGTGAGCTGTTTGAAGGCATTGGTCACCAAGCTGACCCCAAGACCAGAATTTGGATCACAGCCTAAAAAGGTTAAGAACTCCTGGTGTATGAGAATCCAAAAAAGCTGAAGAGAAGCTACAAAAGTATGATGAGCTGTTTATTGATACAGTTGAATTAAAAAATGGACCAACTGAAAAACCCACTCTAAAAACTGTGTGTGTAGATACTGACTAATTCACTGACCAGTTCTGTCCACAAATGGTGGTCCTCAGCACCATAACTTCCTTGCCCAACAACAAGCAATGTTCTTCTGTGAAATGAAGAGAGCTCTGAAGCATGGAGAAGAGTTAGTGATGGTCGTGGACTTTGTGGAAAAGTATTTTCATCCTCCAAGATGAAATGCAAAGCTTTGATTGGAATAATCTTCAGGCTCTAGTGCACCCATTTGTATGTTACTAACTCAATTCAGACAATGCTGCCATTTTCCTTCTCAGCTTTTAATCATGTTGGCATTTAACATTCATGACCCTGCTGCAGTGCACCTATTCCAAAAGCATTTTATTCAATTTTGAATGGACATATTTGCAGACAGAAAAGTTATACATTTTTCAGATAGGTGGGTTGGAAAGTACAAGAATAACAAAAATTTTTAAAACCTTTGTTACGATGATCATCATCTTAGGGTATCAGCAGAATTGAATATTTTTGCCACTGCTCATAACAAAGGCCCTTTCCTAAAGTTCTATGGTGTGGGTGGATCTGTAGAGATGGGATTCAAAAGCAAGTCTTCAGAGGGATTATAATCAACAGATCCTTATACCACATGCAACATTCAAGTTTGCTTCAAAGAACATTCCTTCCACCAACTGCTAAGACAATTGCTTAAGTGTAGGAACAACTATCTTTCCCTCCTTCACACTTTCAAATAACAAAAATGACTGGAGGCAACCAAAAACTGCACTCCTTTCAGCCTCTCTCATTACCTCATTGAAAGGGCAATTTAGGCTGACCCTTAATTTTAGGATCTTGTATTACCCTTAGAATAATTCCCCTAAAGATACAAGTATAAAGAATGACAAAGTTCTAACTATGAAATTCATAAAGTATTGTTTTGTGATTCAGTGTACCAGTAGGCCTAACCTTTTATCAAAAGTGGCAAATAACTGGTTAAACTTGATTCAAAGTCAGTAAATGTTAACTCCACTGAGACCAACTACCTGCCCAGTGATGGCAGGTGACATGCAGCAAAACCCAACTGTTCATCCTTCCACACAATAAAAAAAATTGGTTGGTAGATAAATGGGTACCCTGGGTAGCCTAGTGGTTAAGACATTGGACTGCTGATTGAGAGGTCTAAGATCAAGTCTGGGCAAGGACTTTGTAATTGCTGACTACCAATGGTGGGGTATGGTTTACATTCCATGTTAAACTGTAGGTCTAAGGTGGAGTGACAAGCTTGACCTTTGTCAAAATAAACAATTCAGGTGGAAGCAAAATCAAGGTAAACCAAGGTAAACCAAGACCTCTGGATAACAAATAAAGTTACGTTTGGGTGAGACAAACCAGAAATAAATTGCAAATAAAGCAAGTTGGAGCAAACCCTGTGAAAATAATGTCACTGACAATCTTGTCACATTGCCCTTCAGTTAAACCTTATAAAAATTATCATCACAGAACAGGATAATGATTTTAAGGCTACTAAAAGTAATGCTATGCAATTCCATCCGAAAAGCTGTAATAAAATGACTAATTATTAGGGCAACCCAATTTTAACCTAAAAAAAAATTTTAATTATTAACTTTATTTAACCTAAAAAATTCTTTATTTGCAACTTGTTTGTAGATAAATATTAACACTTAGTAATAAAATGAAACATCACATTCATTTGTTTGTTAAATTATTAATGAATTTATTTAGTGACTGAATTATAATAAAGCACAATGTACTTCTCAATATTTTCCAGCAAAGAAGTTTGTCTTTTGACAAAAGATTTTTCAGCATGAAGCTGCTGCATTCCACCACAGACGAGGTAGCTTGTGCTGCTTGTAATTTGGTATATAGTTTGGGCAAAATTTCTTCCCGTTAGAAAGATATGATTTCTTTGATTTCATTCCACTCTTTTAAATTGCAAGGGTTGTCTGCAAAGTTGATCGAAGTGAAGTTCTTGTGGGCTTCAGCAGTTGTGCAGCAACTTACTTCAACCTTTGTTATAACTTTGTTATAACACTTCGGACTGTTTGGATGTGATAGAAGATTGAGGGAAGTCTTTGTTTACTGTGAAACACAAGTTATTTATGCAGAAACTTTAAATATATTTACAGTATTACGTCGATACAATATATGAGAAAGAGAAAACTTCATCAACTTGAGTAGTCTAAGCATCATCATCCTGTTTGCATATACGTTTTGTGTTTCGTATTTATCAATTATTACGAAAGAATTCTTTTATAACTTGAAGAGCCTAATCATTTTCATTAATCAGTAAAGTAACATAAATATCATCAACTGTTGCTGCAAAATAGAAGTCAACATCTTCCTTCTTTGACTAATCAAATTTAAAATTAGAAAGAGCCATTTTGAGCAGAAAACTGAGATTTGTTTATAAAAAACCTCTGAACAGGTAGCTAGAACAACGTGAAAAAAGTGTTAGCAGCTGATGAGGAAGCTTCTAAACAGTGGGCTGCATCCTCCAGCACAGGACACGTCAACGCGAAGAGGCGACGTCAAACCAAAACATCAACGTGCTGGTGGCCAAACTTCCTCAAATCTACGTGCAGCGGGCTGTCTACAGTTGGCCAGACTGGCAGTCGACGGCCTGTTGCGTGGCACGGTCAGAGTGCCGATCAGCTTGTTATTTTTTCAATTACAGGGAGCAATTGCGTGCTCCCCGAACTACTCTTACTCTCTGGCGACATTAAGACTAATCCAGGCCCCACTACAACTTACACATGTCACCATAAACAAAGACACACACAATAGCACCATGAGACACACAGAGAAGTATAATATTAACATATTACAGTACAACGTAGATGGCCTCACAAACAAAATCATGCAGCTTAGGGAATTCGTACACAAACAAAACATTCACATAGCACTTATACAAGAAACAAAACTAAAACGCACACACAAAAGACCCACCATCCCTGACTTCACGGCGATCCATCAAGATCATACTGGGGGTAACGGGGGTGGACTCATCACTTACATACGTAAAAGCATTAGCTACATTGATGCTACCCAAAACATTACAAACACAATCCAAGCAGATAACATAGAAATACAGGCAGTTAACATTAAAACACGCGCAAAACACACACCACACTAATCAACATTTACATCCCACCAGATAGTTCACCTCAGGTGCCAGCCAATTACAATCCACAGTTACACAATCTTGCCTCTCTCACTAATGTCATCTTAGGAGGAGACTTCAACGCCAAAGACACTAGTTGGTACCTGCACAACCAAAACAACACCAGAGGCGCCAACATAGCCACACAACTAAACAGCCTCTTCATTCTTAACAATACAGAAGAACATACACACATACCACATCAAGCAGGATACTCAAACTCCTCCCCAGACATAACGTTCTGTTCCCCCTCACTAGCAACACATACACAATGGAGAACAGAAAAACAACTGTCATCAGACCACCTGCCCATCATCATTACAACACATTCTACACTCTGCCCCAACAGCCTTAGGCACACTTACAGAAATTACAAGAAAGCTGATTGGGAACAGTTCAAAATACAGACTGAGGAACAATTCACCACATTAAACAGCACACCCATCATAAACATCATACAACACTCAAGACATTTAATCAGATTATCAATAATGCAAACAAATACATACCCAAGGGCAACATTAGGAAATACAACCCAAATTACACTAGAGAAATAGCCCACCTCATAAGGCAACGTAACAACCTCAAATATAACACACAAACACCACACACAGAAGCCATAAAACAGCAGATACAACAGCTCAACACAGAAATAAACAACAAACTCAAAGAAAAACAAACAGAAACATTCAGGGAATTCATAACAACACTAAACCACTCCACAGATACATCAGGCTATACAAGACTATAAACAGCATTACCCACTCTAACAGCGGCATTCACACCTCACACGCGGCTATCTGTCGCAGCCAAAATAATATCCCAACATACACACAACAAGCTAACATTCTAGTTAATCACTACGCAAAGATAAGTCACTTAAACAGAGACAACAACCAGAAACACGCAGACAGACAAACAGCCAGACACAAGAAAACCTACAGACTCGACACGACCATTACACCCTTCAATACAGACCAGACCACCAAGATCATCAAAAACATTAAAATTCGAAGGCTACTGGACCAGACAACATATCTAACATACACCTTAAACACTTGGGCCCACAAGGAATACTAGCTCTCACAAATATCAGCACATATTCATACCAACACTGTATTATTCCTGACATATGGAAACAAGGTAAAATTATTACACTACTCAAACCAAACAAAAATCCAACAGAACCAGCTTCCTATAGACCCATTACTTTACTATGCACACCTTCCAAAGTAACAGAAAGACTAATCTTACAAATCACCAACCCACACATACCACTATCGCCTACTCAACATGGATTCAGACCTCACCACTCAACCACGACATTACTCACTAACCTCACGCAGCACATCATGGATGGCATCAACTCCAGAAGACCAGCTCAACGTACACTATTAGCAACAATAGACATTAGTAAAGCATTTGATGCTATCCCACGCTTCCCTCTCATAAACAAAATACTCAACACAAACATGCACAATAACACCAAAAGGTGGCTGAGCAACTATCTCTCAGGAAGATACTCACATGTCACATTTAATGGCAAGTCATCCAAAAACAAGCTTTTTCCGAACGGGGTCCCTCAAGGCTCTGTTCTCTCACCAACACTCTTCAACTTATACATGCATGACATTCCAACACCCATAGATAACAAGCTTACCTTATCATCATATGCAGATGATATCACTCTAACATCCACCCACAACAACATCGACACCGCTACAAATAACCTACAAACATACATAAACAGTATACAAGACTGGCTCACACACAATAGACTCAAAGTAGCGCCCACAAAATCAACCATCACCTTGCTTACAAGCAACACAAAAGAACACCAGGTAATTCCACAACTTACACTAAACAACATCAACATTCCACACACTCACAGAACCAAAATACTAGGTGTCACATACAACACATCATTATCTTTTGCAAACCACATTCAGGACATTAAAAACAAATGTACGTCAAGACTTAACACGCTTAGGGTACTAACAGGCACAAACTTTGGACACCAGCAGGAAACAACATCACTCATATACAAACAATATATTCGCTCAGTTATGGACTATGCTAGCCCATGCTGGGCACCCATTATCTCAAACACACACATAAACACCTTACAAACAATACAAAACAACGCACTTCGTATCATTACAGGATGCACTCAAACAACACCAATAGAACACCTGCACACAGAAACAAAAATACTAAAAGTTAGGGAACATTTAGACATGAGGGGAACACAATTCATGGCAGCAGCGACAACTAACCCACAACACCCTTGCCACTACATGTACAATCATGCACCAACACCTCGCACCATTAAGGTAACACCAGAGAGACATTATAACCAAATACTCCATTCCATACCACGCCCCACAGACATCACACAGTACAGAAAACACATACACACACACCTAACCCACAAAGCACTGACACGACTCGGTCCGAATGCGGTCCTAGGTGCGAAGCCGCCCCATTAACAGGTCAGAGATCAGCCTGAGCAGATCGGATCGAGTTAACTTAGCACGATTCCGATGTGGACATCACCCCAACTTACGGACATATAAACACAGACTAGACAACTCCATAGACGACACCTGCCACCTGTGCCAGGACACACCACAATCAATTGAACACATTATGACAGACTGCACCGCTCTAGCACAACAACGAGCACAACACAACATCACTAGTGCGCTGAACCTCTGGTCCACTCCGGAGAGGGCGATCGGTTACCTGCGTGCCGCCAGCTTGCTCGATCAGGGTGGGCTGATCGGCTAAACAACCACCTTTTTTCATCAGGCCCAATAAAGAATCCAGAATGCATATTATAACATGTTAGAGAACCACTGGAAATCATTTATTTGTTTACACAATTTCACTCGACATTTTTGTTAATTTTATTTCATTAATCATTTCATTAATCCATCACAAAAGTTTTAACTTTACAATAGCAAATTTTTAACCTTATTAATAATTTTATTAATCCTTAACTAAAATATTAACTTTATTAACCTAATAATAAGGTTAAACATTCGCTATTAACTATTAACTTTGGGTCACCCTACTAATTATGTTATTTTCAATAGGAAAGTTGAACCAACAGAACAAGTTATTAGAACTTAAGCAACTGGGTCAAATTATAATCAGCTGCTTCAATGATGACTCAGACATAAGAAAATATCAAAGCTTGTGTGTGAAATCAAACCTGATTACAAGGAACTTCAGATTCTGTACAAATGAAGCTAAAGACATGCTTTTCATGCTTTCTGCATCAATATTTATAGGCAACAACTATTATTCACCAACATGAATAACAATCACATTTAATGTGTGTGGTTTACAAACATTGCTTCACTCTATTTCTGACCATTTTCTGAAAGCAATTAATGTAGTGTTCATAACAAAATGTATTCTGAACTGAAAAGAATACATACAGTGGAGTCTCACTTCACTGATTGCCTGATACACTGACTTTTCTCTCTAAAACATTAAACTCTGCCAAATTGCAAAAATCTGTGTGTGTCATGATTGTATTGTTTGAGTCAAAGTCAATCAGCATAAAAGGATTCATGTTACACTGAAGACAACAGTTGGTTGGCACAGGTACACAAGGCACTCTGCTATGTTTGGCATCCATTAGTGTTTTATTTTATTATTACAGTAGATGATGCTTATCAGAGCACCCTCTATTCCCAGCATTTCTGCTCGTATCTGAATGTTCTAGAAAATGGGTGTATATTGCATGCCAATTGGTAATTTTGTCAGAATTACTAAAAAATTGGCAACATGATCTATGAGAATGAGAAACGAATGTCAATTATGCCTACATAGCCTACAAAGCAAAGACACAACACACAGGTGATGTGCTCAAAGCACAACTGAACTGATTCAACCAATCATTTAGGAAAAAATAGTCAGTACACCATTATGATCATAATGGTGTATGTCACATAGCTCACATACAACAAACAGACATACAGCGCACCGCAACACACATCTTAGCCTGTGGGTGAAAAAATCTGTTGGGAAAGTGGTTTTGGTGCACATTTTGACCATACTTGGGGATCTGAGCATTCTTATATCCATAGCTGCTCTTATAATGTTGGATTTTACATAAGCACAGGAATGTGCCCTGGGATTTTGCTCTTATAAATGTTCACTATTATTAAATTTATAAAATAAAAGATCAGTGTATAAACTTGTTTGTAATAGTTTTATAATGTTATTCTTGATGTATGTTAACCATATAACCTGAAGGCCTGTTGAACTCTTTTCTGATCCAATGACCACCAGAACCACTGAATTAATTAAATTAAGTCAGTATAACAAAATTTAACCAGAATTTATATAAGGACATTCTGTACATTTTTGAAAATATTCTAATAATAATAATAATAATAAACCATAGCCAAAATTGGGGTTTGGGAAGAAATAAAGTTATTTGAAACACTTTAATTCTGCACTGAAATCAGCGAATAATTTTGGTGGAATTCTCCATACATATTTAATAAATAAATTACCTTAGATCATCTTAACCATTTCCTTCACAAGTAAAATTCTGTGGCAATAAAAATGTTTAATCCTGATTCATATAAATTGATAGTTCATAAAAATATGTTAAGACATTTTTTCCATATCTACAAAAATATTTATGTTTAGACCAGCTATGCATAATCACCAGTGACTCAAATGTAAAAATCTAGACAAAATAATACAATGCAAAACTAAACTGCCATTACATAAATAATCATCATCCAATTATATTCAGGAACAAAATATGACCAAAAACCTACATAAATAAATTCCTTCCACATCTGGTATGAAATTATTTGAGTTCAATCACATCACAAACTGCCTACATGAGATGTTGCTGGCAATTGATGGCAGTATAGGACTGAAACACATGGAAATTAAGTGGTTGCTACAATAATCATGCGTGATTGATGAGTTAAAATGTTAGATATGATACAGCATAGCTGAATATTTAATTACTCAATTAAGTCATCAGAGAGTGAAAGGGTTAAAATTTAGTTCTCTCACACACAAATTCATACACAACTTTTACATGAAAATTCAACTGCAGGTTCACAGAAAATAAATTTTATTATTCTTAATGTCCTCTTGAATATTAAGCTAATCATACACCTATTGTTGTCCTATGAAACTTAGGAATTACATAAAAACCCTGAAACCCCGTGCTCAGAGATTTTTTCAATTATTTCACAAAATTTTATCATCATAGGGTTATAGCTATACCTACAACTTGAATACAGTGTTATTCATACCTTACAAGAATTCTATAAAATTAAACATTTACCATTATATAAAACAGTAAAAACATAATCATGACATAAAAGGTAAAGTAAAATCTACACACAAAAATTTGAAAATATTAAAATACACAAAATATATATATAAAAAAAAGCTAGATCATAACAATAATGCCTTCCTCAAGATAATACAGGGTGTTTATAAAGTCCCCATCTATTTCAGTGAAAATGTAGCAAAAAGGGTAAAATTCAATAACAATATAATAGAAGGCATACATTTAATGAATACTTAAGCATATGATTCTATACGTATATGAGCACCATCAGTATCTCTACAGTGTTTGAATCTGTCAGCAACATTGTGGAACACATTTTGGAGCATGACAGGGGTTATTTTTGTAACTGCTGTTATAATACGAGCACATAAATGTCCCACCTTCATTCAGATGGCATTTTAAACACCATCATCTTTCAACAAGATGGGGCACCTTGTCATTACACAAACATTGTTCAGGTGTACCTAAATGAATGATTTCAAAATTGGTGGATTAGACGTGGAGGCAACAGGCCCTGGGCAGCTCAACCTCCTGATCTAACGCCCTTTGCATGGGGCTTTATCAAGTTAAATGTGTCTCAAATGAGGCTTACGGATGAGCAAGATTTACATGCTTGTATCATAACAGCAGTTATGAAAATAACCCCTGTCATGCTCCAAAATGTGTTCTGCAATGCTGCTGACAGATTCAAACTCTGTAGTGATACTGATGGTGTTCATGTAGAATCATATGCTTAAGTATTCATTAAATGTATGCCTTCTATTATATTGTTATTGAATTTTACCCTTTTTGCTACATTTTCACTGAAATAGATAGGGACTTTATAAACACCCTGTATTAAAAGTTAAAAACTGGAGGAGCTGCTTTCATAACAGCCCAGACTTACCTAAGAAATGGAAAAGGTTGAAAAGAAAATATAGAACCTTTCTACTTTGGGCTACCTGATGTTTCAGCATTTTATGATTTGTTTTATAATTTAGAAACAAATTAAAAAGATCCTGAGTTGGACTAAAAAAAAAAAGTTTCTATGAGATATATAAAATTAGAAACAAATTCATCTAAGAAACATGATAGCCAGAGAGATGAGTCTCTCTATTATTTTTCAATATTTTTTCTAATTTATTAGTTGCGCGAGTTTTCAGTGGAGCTGGTTCTCCCAACTTTTAACATTTTTAATACCTTGAGGAATAAATGAAGGCATGTTTAAAGGTAGTTCCTCTGAAATTGCATCAAGATCACTGGATCCAAATAAAAAAAAATAGGCAAATGAAAAAAAAATGAAACTATAAGATGGGTGAGAAGTGAAGCAATGCATAAAGAGAAAAAGTAAAAAGTAGAAAATGAAGTAAAAAGTAATATAAAAGAACGAAGCATTTCCTCTACAAACCCAGAAGCCCAGCAAATCGAGAGCATACATGCTACCCTCCTCTCAGTACTCAGAGATAACACAGCTGAAGTCTCCACAGCTGGGGCACTTGATCACTAATTATTGCCAATATAATTTCAAAGTATTTTTCAATATAATTTGAATATAAAAATTCTTTCTAATAATGAAATTCAAACACACACACACACACACACTATATATATATTATATATATATATATATATATATATATTATATATATAATATATATATTATATATATATATATTATATATATATATATACACACACAAAATTTTTGCTGCAGTTGTAGTGGTAATTATGCATAAAAACCTCTATTCTCATTTGGGAATCAGACAGATTTGAATATTGTAACTGCATTTTCATCATCATTTGGTTTTCCTTTAAATAAATAGTGTTGTTAAGTTTCTTTCATAACATCTAAAGTTATATGATAGATGGATTCTACAGATTTTCAATGAATCTGAACTATCAGTGCTTTACCATCACTAAGCCATACTAGTGGGCTTATCCTTCAATATATATAATTTTTCTTTTACTCAATGTTTTCCAAAATAGTGAAAATCAATGCACACATCCTACTTTCACAGCAATAAACAAAAATTAAATTTGGAAAGCCATTTTTATTTTCCTATCTTCGAGTCAGTGAAGTTTGTAACAATAAAATAAAATCATCATAATTTTTCTTTCAAGTATTCAATCAATCCTTTTGCCAATGACTCAATGACTAATTAATGATGCTTGAATATATTACAGATTTTAATTTCTTTTATTAAGGAAATGTTTGTGAGCTTTTGGTCTTAATTTTTAATAGATTGACATCTTTGCTTTTAATGTTTCCTTTATGTTACAAATTCACCATTTCTGGAACTAAACAAAGCTTTCAGTGCTTCAATCATGATTCTAATTCGAGGTTTTCTTGATTACAGTACAATGTATTCATTTTTCAATAACTTGTTATTTTCACTTCCTACAATTTCTATATAACACAAATATTCAGGTGCCATATGGGATTTTCAATTTTCTGTAATTACCTGCTCTTTATCAGTATTCAATGAAAAACTAAATTTACTTATTCCTGTAAAATATGACAGCCTTAAAATAGTTTCATTCAATATAAGAAATATACAATACAATTCATTAACCCTTTCATGCCCATGGTTGTACGCGTTTGACCACGCAATTTTACAAGATTTTAGTCCTTGTAGAGAGTAACATTAAAGTATAAAATTGTCTTAATCTTAAACATAATTCGGGAGTGAAAGGGTTAAGCTATATGGGTTTAAATGATATGGATATCATCTTCAATATTCATACTTAAAGTGTTCAAGTTCTTACATGATTACTAAAATAATAATGTACGATATTTCAGTCATCATTTGCTTTTGAATGACTTTCCAGATTAAACATCCACTACTATATTGCCAATCTACTCGTTTAAGTTTATTTTTGTCATTATGAGTTTTAATCCTTTGTGGACATCCAGGTCAGATTGGTAGTTTCAAATACACACAAACTATTACCATTAAAGGGTTATTATGATGATGATGAATCAAACAATTTAATTGCAGCACTAAATCAGCAAAATTTACATTTCAAGATTGCTCCTAAGAACATAATTTTAGATGTCCAATCAAGTTTACTTTCTGTACTGCTTCATAGGGACAATACTGGCATATAAAAAGCTTTGTGCATTTTATACCATAAGCAATTTTATAAATACCAGTACAAGTTCTTAGATGAAAATAAAAAAACTCTTATTTCTCCCAATATGGGCAGTACTTGTATTTGAATGGCCTATCTCAGTTGCTTTATATACTTTTTGGTGGAGTTCAATGGAACAAACTCTCATCAAGAGCTGAACACTGCCATAAAGTACAAGTTACTCCCAAAGGCACATTTCACTATTCTCCTGTGTGATATCTGGTGATATGACTCAAGAATATATTTTGTTGATGCACAATATGAACAGTTAGCACATTTAAAAGGTTTCTCTCTTGGTTTATACTCTTCTCGGAATACATTTTACAGCTGTGAGTGGGGCTTCCACCAAAAGTCAAACACTCCAACTATTTCTGAACTTGGCCTAGCATTTGGTTGAGGATGGTGACTGTTCCTTTTAATGACCATATTTGGATCTCTATGGTCTGCGACTGTCCTGGGATTTATTTCAGATAATACATTAAGTTCCTCATCATCATACCTGTAGCACCAACTATGATGGGGAGAAAGGCAGCTTCTTTCAATTCCCAGTTTCTCTTTATATCATATAGAAGTACCTGATATTTAGTAATTTTTTCCTTTTCTGCTCTATTGAGGTTGTAGTCATTTGGGAAACTGACCTCTATCAGTAAGGCAACCTTTTTCCCTTTTGTCTGACACAACCCAGAAATGGAATCAGTAACCAGACAATGGTAATTTTCATTTGCTGCTCCTATGTTTTGTATCCATTTGTATCTTCATTATGATTTTCAAGGTTTTTGAAGAGATCTCCAGTAGGTTTCTTGCTGGGCATCATTTGGTGGTTCTTTAACTTCAATATTGTCATTGATGTGTGTTTGATAGAAGCAGTGCTGTAACAAGGGCGAGGCGAGTGAGGCACTTGCCTCGGGTGTGCAAAGCTGAGGGGCACAGAAAAACTATAAAATATGTATCTACTATCCCAAGCATGCCATGCCATTAGGGAAAGGGCACATTTCTATAAATTTTCAGTACTTTATTTTCTGTTTTCCATGCATATTATTCGATCAGCACTTTTCCAAACTGAATATTGCAAATCAGAAAACTGGATTTAATGACTGAAAAAACTTAAACCATATTGTAGAACATGAAAATTCAACTAATCATCGTGAAAATTTCTGTAAATGGAAATCCCTACAAAAAAGACTATTGTGTGGACAATGTATCAATGATGCACTACAGAAAGCTATTGAAACTGATAAACAAACATAGAGACATTCTGAAAATAATTCTTGATGCTATGATGTTTTGTGCCAAAAACAATTTACCATTTAGAGGATCGTGTAGTGTTATAGGAATAGGGGGGGTGCAATTTTATGATCTTGCCTCTGGCACAAAATTAGCTAGTTATGGGTCTAGATAGAAATTTCTAGGGTTTGCAGTGAATTGGCAATTATGGTTTTTCATGTCTATTTGAGTTTGCTTGTTTTTTTATTCTCCTTGCTATGGCTGGGATTTCCCCTTCCAATTCCAGTGCCTTGCTGTGGAGCTAGTTATTACTGATTTTGTATTTCCTCTTTATCTTTTCTATTTCTTTTTTGAGTCTTCCATGGGTTATTGAGGATTGAATATACTGTTTTATCTAGTTCAGTTCTCTTCTGGCTTGTGTTAGCTGTTTCTGAAGTTTCAGTTTCCAAGGGGGAAGGGTCTTTTTTTTTTGTCTATTACCATAGATTGGTTGGTGGTTTGGGATGAGTTTGCTCTGCATGTATAATCCAGAGGCGTAGTTTATATGATTAAGCTCAGTGAGCTCAGTATTTGCTGGGACCAGTCCATTGATGGCTTTGTCTACTTTTTCAAGCAATTCCTTGAATTGTATTTTTGTTAAATTTGATAAGAATTGGTCTATCTTTCATGTCCATATATTTTTCCATTTCAATCAGATTTGATAATTCTTCCTCTACTACTATTTGCATTGAGTCTATATTAAGGTCAGGTGATGCTGGTGAAGAGGGAGGGGTATCAGAGTCTGTTGGGGCTGAAGGTGGAGTCAGATGATCCAGGTGAGCTGGGTAGTGGTGAGTCAGATGGTCTAGGAGAGCTGGGTAGTGGCCCACTAGGGTTTAGGCCAGTGGCAGGCAGTTGGGCTGCCTCTTGGTTATTCAAGTTGCTAATTGGAGTGGTATTCATCATACTTACATTTGCTATTGGGATTGGGTGTAATGGCAGCAGAAAGAGTGGATTTATGATAGGGTTGTTTTTATTCTGTATGAGATCTGATACTTCTCACTGCATGTGAAGCATTTCTACTTCACTGAATTCATTCTGGGTTATGAAATTATACCTTTGCATTGTCAGTCTTCCTGCTGGGATCTCTCTTTTGTAGAACACGTTTTTAAATGAATTTCCAAATTAAATTTATGTCGACTCCTATATAAACAAAATCACATTTAAATGGCTTTTCAGGGGGCATCATTTCTTTGATTTTTTCACTGGAATTGAATGTGAAATGTGGATCTTCTGATGATGGCACACTGAGAATTTTCGATCACTTCCAAATGTGCAGTATTGACATTTAAAAGGCCTTTTTTTACTTACATGTGCTTTAAGATGAGAAAACAGGGAGCTTTTCTGTGCAGCTGCATAAGGGCAATATTGGCATTTGAATGGTTTTTCTCCAGTATGAGTTCTTAAATGCATTATCAAATGACATTTATTTACAGTACTATATGGACAATAATGACAAATAAAGGTTTCTCTGCCAGTATGCTTTTGTTTTAGATTATTATTAAATGGCATTTCTGCGGTACATTCTGAACTCTTCAAAATGGTCATCTCTTTTGATGGTGGAAGATTTTTCAAAATATTTTCCATTTTTAATTCTGTTCCTTTACTTGCAACCTATAAAAAAAGTATAGTGTAAATAAACTACTTACATATGCAGTTTTACTATGTATGAGAGTACAAAAAGTAATAAACTATAAAAATTTTATTTGAAAATTAAAATTAATCAGTGTGTTTTTGGTTATTATTAAAGTAAATATTTTAATATGAATATTACGCATTACGATGTTTTAGAATGGAATCTTAAAAATAAAAATGAAATTTCCCATTGGCATGTAGGTAATATCTATTAATAATAAAACTAAAAGAACAGCAATTTGGAAGTTAAGAGTACCGTAGTGATGTTACATGTAATTGCTGACAAATGTTTTCATACCATGAAACCCATAATTTAGAAGACATGCAGGATTAACGAATAACTTCAATTACTGGACTAAATTCTTTGCATTAGACTGTACAGAGCATACCTAGTTAACTCAAGGGGGTTCAAGACACTGTGGTCAGCAAATATTTGTTGAGCTGAGCACCTTCAAAGTAATAGTATTCTTAAGGATCATTAAAAAGCAAATTTAAGTTCTACCACAGCCAATTTCATAATTAGCCCAAAGTTACTGCTCATAAATAAAGTACGTGTGTGTGTCTAGCTAGGGGTGTACCTAAAGTATTTGGCACCCAGGGCGGATCCTTCCTTTTGCACCCCCATAAATAATTTTAAAATTTAAACACACACAAATATATTACGTTTGCAAGTAGATTTTTAAACAGTACAGTACTGTCATAAGCAAATTGGAAATAAGAAAAATGCAGGACATTAAAAATTCAGTGAACAGGTAATACTGCATTTTATTTTATACAAAAACATAGGAAATCCAGTCTCAACACTCAGCCTATTCTTCAAAGGTAAATAGAGAGGATTCAGTCTCTGCTTTCGAGCCTTAATTTCTGCAAATTGATCAATGACCTTATCAAAATTCACCACCTTTGCATATTCATGTTCAATTGAAAGTAAAGCCAGATTTGTCAATCTTGTCTGACTCATGGTCGAGCAAAAGAAATTTTTTATCAACTTCCAATTTGGAAAAACTTCTTTCACATGAAGCAATAGACACAGAGACAGTCAAAAAGAATCTCAAACACAGTGACAAACTTGGCAAATATTTACAAAAATCCCATTTCACAATAAACTCCAGAAACTGCAATGCTGTCCATTTCTTTGCCTCTTCAACACTGATTTTGGCAGCTTCCAAATGCCTCCAAAGTCATCCAATTTCCACACTGATATCTTCATCAGAGAATTCATCGAAAATCTGAGTCAAATTTGGAATATACTTCCAAAGTTCTTCTTCTGTTGCAACAACCAAAGTGTTTGGCTGAATAACAGCGAAGATTGACAGAATTTGATCCATTGCCTTAGAACAAATCTCCAATTCTTGATGAAAGCGATGAAGACATTCAAACATAGCCCTTTTTACTTCCTCTGGCAATGTGAGACCAGCATCCTTTGCCATCTCTCCTGGTATCCTTTTTTGGAGCTTTACTCTTCCTCTTCTCTCCATAGAAATGTCCATTTCCTCACACTTTGTAGTTGCATAGTGAATGGCCCTCTCCACAATTCCATTGTGCTGATCTTCAAGAAACAGTTTTAGAGTTTGGAGCTTCACAATGCACTTTTCAAGGCTGATTCCAACTGTTTGCAAATACTTTTGTGTGAGATTAATTTCTTCCAGGACTTCACACCAGAAAAAAAGGTAACTCAAAAAAGAGAAATCACATACAGCAGAGAGCAAAATCTGAGCTGATCCTCTTGTGTCCACATTTTCTTTGGGATCACACAGTATTTCAAGGGTTGAGGTCAGCTTTTCAAAATTTGCCTTCACTGGTTTCACAGCATCATAATGAGCACTCCATCTTGTCTGGGAAAGTCTTTTGACTGTCATGCCTACATTCTCCATCAGCACTTCCCATCAATGAGTTGAGACTGAAAAGAAGGAAGAGACTCTCTCCAAGGTTCCAAAAACAGTCACACATGAAGAAACGCTTCCAAATGAGTGCACTCTGCAATGATTTGCACAAGGCACAAACAAAGCCTTGGGATTAATCTCTCTGATCAACCCAGACAAGCAGAGACAATTAATTATCATTAATTATCATTTATAAACACTTAAACATCACTATGATACCACATTGTCAAAAATTACTGGACACTGGTATAAGTACCATGATATTGTTATAAACACCAGCACTTTATGCTTTATCATAATTATTTAATGAAACAGACCTCATGTATATGGAGTCACAGTGTCAAATGAACAAGACTTAGAATGTCAGTTGCAGCCAGCTGGCTATGCTCAACAAATTGATGACTAAAACGTCAACAAACATTCGCCTTTTGATGTAATTTTTATCAAATATTTAATTTTTTATTTGTAAATTTTGTATTGCCAATAAAAATAAAAATTTATTTTATAGTGGAAATTAACATTAAGCTGTTGTAATAGTTTGAACATTTTTAAATTTTTTTTTACTTTGGCAAATTTTTCATTTGGTTTGAAAACTTGTACTGGTATTTCAACTCTCCTGATGGCACCCCCCTCCTGGCTGTCACCCAGGGCGGACTGCCCCCCTCGCACCCCCCTTAGTACGCCACTGTCTCTAGCTTTACTTGTACAGAATCTGAAATTCTTTGTCATCATGTTAGCTTCTGCATGGGAACTTCCAGTGTTCTTATGTTTGAGTCATTATTTGTGTAGCTGGTGATAATGTCACCAATGCATTTAAATCCTTGTCTTTGCTCTGTTGGTTTACCTTCCATTTTAAAAACAATATTACTTAACTGTTTCAAGTTTTTTTGATGAAAAAATGTTTGCCTTAGTTTTAGCAACATTGAAATCACTATTCATGGTTCTGCAAATATAGTTCATAAAATTTATAATAATGCAGACCTTTAACAATGGAATTATTAATACAATATCAACAGCAAAAACTTTAGTTATTTACCTTAGAATATCTGAACCATATCCTACTTCAACTTTGTTAACTTAAATAATTAAGCCACCAATATACACGTGTTTAGTTTGAAGAAATGATGTTTGAGGGGAGATATGATACAGATGTTCAAAATGTTTTCAGGTTTTGGCAATTTAAATGTAAATAACCTTTTCTTATTAGAATCTGATGGAAAAACTATAGGACTTAAGAAAATTAGAACAGAGTTGTAGACTTGATCTATGAAAATAGAGTACAGGCAATGACCACTTCACAAAAATCCACAATTACAAATTACCCTAATTTACACCAATGACCACTTTATGAATGTTCACTTTATGAAAATCTGCAATTATGAATCACCCTAATTTACACCAATTATTCAAATGAGGCCCTGTTGTGATGGCAAATTTGCATGCCAAAATCTCTTATGAGAATAGGAGCAAAAATTTTAGTTTTAAGATTTTGTTTAAATCTCTAAAGCAAGGTAGTTTAGAGTATAGTTATTGAAGAATATCAATAGGTTTCTTGTTACAGGGTTAAAAATAAAAATGTTTCAGATTGTTTAACATTTGTTCAATTTTTATTTTTGTGTTCTCACATTAATGGTATAACCCAGAACAGCCTTCGGGTAGAGATTTATGGTAGGGTTGAGGGGTGGCCCTAGCATCAAAGAGAAGGGAAAACAAGCTGGCCAGGTTCAGATGTAAAATGGTTTGTTTTCTCTTCGCTTCATGGTTAAACTTTTGTGAGACAGACTTCAAATCCACTTGTTAAATTGGACCATGACATTGGTCATAAATTTGAGAAACCAAGTGGCTTCGAAGAAGGAACTTTATTTTAAGTTGATTTTTAAGGAAGAGGAGGAGCTTTGTTTTTGGAAGGGAATGTCAATATCCAATCAAAGGACAATGATTCTTATAACACCCAGTGAGGGAAAAGAAAAGCTCCTCCTTTCCTTATGTATGGATGAAAGCTTTTGTAGGGATGACCTTATGTAATGAAAATGTTTTTGATAGGTCATTCAGAATAGCGTAAGGCAGAGTCCTTGAAATTTTAAGGTGTAACTTAGATTTCTAAGTTAGTTGTAATTCAGTCCTGTAAAAATAAAGTGGCTTGTAAAGAATGAATCTTTAGGCTCTATGGCATGATTGAAAATTTCTAAATTGATTGGAAATTTTTCATGTTGTACTTAAAAATTTTAATTGCTTTTGTTTTGGGTGAACTTAGTTGGAAGAGCTTAATTAATATTAACTGACAGACAAAGAATTTTGCAAAATTTAATTTAATTTAATTTTGTTCAAATTAAATGTTAAACTAAGTTTGCGACATATTAGGTTTCCTCAGGGAAGAGTCAATATTGTGTGTTGAAGCTGGTTCCCATGGAAACCCAGGAAGCTTAGTGCAGGACCAGTCAGTTATTGTGAGAAGAAATCTAATTTATTTGACTGACTATTTTTTCTTGGAAAAATCTGCGGAACTCACACAGAACTGTTGAGAGTAACTTTCCCAAATTTTTGTAAGTAAATCATTTTTTCAACTTCTCCTTAGATTATGAAATTTGAATTTAGTGCTGTTTTTTAAAGTTACACACAAATAAAAAAAAACCTCTGTATAAATGTTTTTTGAGCCTTAAATACTTGCAAACATTTTCTTTAAATTAGTAAGTTGATTTTTTTTAAACAAAATTTGTAATTGTACATCTGCCTATTTCTTTCAATTTATGTCCTAATTGGAGTGAAATTAAATAAACTTTATAAGAGTGAGTGTGTCATTTTTAGGCTACCTTGCAATAGGCCTCTCTTGTAAGCTGAGGGTAAATTAACATTGAAAGTTTGAAATCCAAAGTGAGCTTCATGTAAGCCGAGGAAAAATACGCGTATAAAATTAAAGGGCCATCCAAGTGGATAGGCAGCGTCATCCAGAAATAAACAAGCATGCTCGTAAGAAATAAGTGCAATCGGAAAAAAGTGGGCACCACAGCCCTTAAACTCTGAGCAAGGACTGGTGATACTGGAAAGAGAGGATCACAACTTTGAAAGAAGCAGTAAAGATGCCAATGGAGTCTACAATAACATTGTATGCTATAAGATTTTGAGAGAGAGGAGAAACAAGGCCAGACAAACTTCTTTGGACTCCTTTTTCAGGAAGCCCACAAGAGAACCTCCAACTCTAGTAAAGAGCACTCCCCCTCATAGTCCATCTAAATCATCTTCAAATTAATGTCTGAAAGTAGCTTTCATGTCTTTTTTTCACTAGGTAGTGTATATAAAGTACAGGAATACCTCAAAATTAGTCATTAATTCATTCCGGAATAACACAAAATATGAAATAAAATTTGAGGTAGATTATAGCATGTTTCAATGAGAAAACATTTTACTGTATTACGTTATTAAACAGATTAATTAATCAAATTCTACTCATTTTCTGGCAAAACATAATGTATATTGTGTTGGTAAACAGTTGAATTCCGTCAATTTTGATCATTTTTTTTTAACATTTTGTCAAAAAATGACAAATCTGCGAATATGGACAATGGATTGCGAAACTATAGATAGTAAATGATTGATGATGAATCTGCAAAATGACAAAATTCAAAATGAAATTCAAAACAACGAATTTTGAGGTATTCCTGTAGTGTATATTTTTAGGTTAAGTTATGTAGGCCACTTTGGTAGCTCTGTAAATAGTTTTATGTTATTGACATTTTGCAAAATGTTGTTATAAAATATAGCTTATGACTTGGATAACCTAAATAGGCTGAAGTGGCTTCATACATTCCAAATGTAATATAATCTAATGCAATTAAAGAGAAGATATAGAAGCCTTGTCTAACATCACACAAAGATCCAAAGCACTCCACTAACACAATCTGAAAATCTGGCATGTATAAAATCTCAATATATTTAAGATAAAATAGAATATTCCTCTTCTATTGTCTTAAATTATGATGCATTTGACTACATACTTTGCTTATATTAACTAGAGTTGAATTACTAGCAGTGAATTCATTGTACATATGATTCTCCAAAAAATGTAATTTCTAATTCTCTAGACACTCATTGTAGTAAATGGGAGGGCATTCTTGGCAAACACAAAATTTTCTTTGTAACAAATTCCCACACCACTCAATAAGTTAGCATCACAAGCATTTTGTTTCAAATAGAATCCTTTTTCTGTTTACATCATTATATGGCTGCTACATACTGAGCCCTGCTGACTTCTCCAGTTCATACAAAGCAGTCCTGTTCCTAGGCTACTGTTATACCATAAATCAAGAGATCTTTAGATTCCCTTTTCAGTAGAGCAAGGACTGCATCCCAAAGGATAGTAGTATAGATATTATAACTATTTTAATTAGAGTGTTTCCTACTTCCCTTAGTATAGGTATTACATTAACATAATACCTATGGAAAAACTATACATTAAACTGTAGGTGGAGTGATAAGCTTGACCATCAGAATGAATGATTCAGGCAGAAGCTAAACCAAGGTATACTGAACCCTACCAACTTCTCCAGTTCATACAAAGCAGTCCTGTTCCTAGTCTACAGTTATGACACCATAAATCAAGGGATCTTTAGATTCCCTTTTCAGAAGAGCAAGCACTGTTTCCAGAAAAAAAAATATGGTTATTATAACATTTTATCAGAGGGTTTCCTACTCCCCTTGGTATAATTATTATATTAACAAAAATACCTGTCCAAGAGTTTACAACAAAAATCATTCAAGCAGGAATTAATAAAGGCAAGTTGCAATGCAGTATTCTTAAATTATTAGAAAAGTTTGTTCATTTCGTATTTTGTGTTGCATGTTAACAGGATGATAAGATAGATGTTTATTTTTATTTTCCCTAGTTTTATGCAGGAAGGAGCAACCAAGGGTAAATGCCAAGAGACTGATAAGCTGGTGCATTGTCATGGTGGAGCAGTCAGTTTCCAGATTCCAAAACATGCAGGCATTTATGACAGATTGCTTCTTGCAGATGGTGAAAGACGTTTCTGTGGATAGTCTGGTTGATGTTACACCCTTCCAGTATAAACTCCTAGTGAATGATGCCCTAGATATTGACCACCACCACCACCTTCCCCATTGAGCAGTCTGCACAAAACTTCTGCTTTCTGGGTGATTAAGGCGACATCCAGTACAAGGCTTAATGTTTGGGTTGTGGATTGAAAAGGTTAACACCACATTTCATTACCCATGATAACCCTGTTCAGAATACCTGGATCATCATTAACTCTGTCAATCGTGTCCCCACTAATGAGGGACCATTCTTCACCCTGATCCTCTGAGATTTCATGAAACAATGTGGCCACACACATGATGCATGTTAAGGTAATCATGCAGAATTTGATGGCATGTGCCACGTGACACACCAATGATTTCAGCAACTTCATCAACAGTTCATCTACAGTCCTGTCAGATGATCTTGCAAACACAGGCAATGGTCTCCTCATTATGGCCTTTCCTCCCGAGGGTCATTCTCCAGTAATTGCCATCTGTCCTTGCAATGCCTAAACCATTTGTATACTGCACTCTAACACATGGCCTCATCCCCATAGGCTTCCTGATCATGTTGTAAGTTTATGAGAATGTCTTGCCCAGTCATACACAAAACTTAATGTTTGCTCACTCCTCAAATTGTAATATCTTGGGGCACCACATTCTGAAATAACTAAATTTGCCAAACCAAATAGACAGTAGTGCTTTCCACATTCTCTGCACACTGATGGAGTGTACCCACCAGACAGAGTTCACAAACTTTTCAACCCTACCTCGTGTGTGTGTGTGTGTGTGTGTTTTCAAAAAGTATCCAGACTGATGCAATTATAGGCACAATATGGTACTTAGAGGGCTTGGGGCTTAATCTCCCTCAAAGTACACTCCTTCTGAATCTAGACACTTTGCCCAACAATCCTGCCACTGTTGAAAACACTTTCTAAAGCACTTTTCACAATGGTCCAATGCTGCTCTGTCAAATTCCTTCTAATGGTTTCATCATCATCAAATCAGTGTTCTTTCGGGGTTTGTTTGAGCTTCAAAAAGAAAAAAAAAAATCACATGGAGCCAAATCCAGCAAATATGGAGGCTGCTGTACATTGGGAGTAGCATTTTTGGCCAAAGATTGCTGGAGAAGTAGCAACAAGTAAGATGACACATTATTGTGATGAAGCATCCAGTCTTTGGACTCCCACTTTTGCAGCCATTTCCTCCAAACTGCTTCAACACTTCAATGTAAAATTCCTTGGTGATTGTTTATTCTTGTGGAGCATATTCATGGTGTACAAAAAAAAAAAGGGGCAATTCTCTATCATAAGAAATCACTATGAAACAAAACACGTTTAGCTTTATCAGCTCACCACAGTGGACTGATGCTATACAATGAAGTGTAAACCTATTAGTCAACTGGTCTTAACATGCAGACATGTTCAACACAGTCACAACACCAAGTGTGGTGATGTTCTAAAAATAAACACCCTGTTTAGATACTTTTTGAACAGACCTTGTGTGTGTGTGTGGAGGGGGGGTTCATCCAAAAGTCCCTATTTTGCTGAAATAATTATATTTCTATTTTATTTTCTACAGGGGATAGATGATGATGGATGTTCAAAAGTATGTGATGGTAGTAACACTATATATCCAAGGGAAGTAGTGCAAAAGAAATTGAGAAAAATTCAAAAGACTTCACAAACCAGGACCTACAGACAAAGCCATTCACAAGCTAGTCAATAAACTTAAAAGAGCAGGATCTGTTCATGATGAGGCAAGATCTGGATGTCCAGGTACCTCAAGAAAATGTCAAACTGGTAAGAGATGCCTTTGAAATAAATCCTAGAATGTCAACTTGCACAGTATCATGTAGACTGAGCATAACCTCTGGTAAGCTTCTACCAGAATTGTTCATTCTGACGAAGATCAAGCTTTTCACTCTACCTTAGACCTATAGTTTAACGTGGAATCCAAACCATGCTCCACTAGCAGCCCAGTGTCTTAACCACAAGGCCACCCAGGTTACCCATTTATCTACCAACCACTTTATTGTGTGGAAGGATGAACAGCTGGGTTTTGCTGCACACTGGCTGCAATCATCAGGTCTCAAACCCCAGACCGATGGATTCATAGTCAACAATGCTAACCACTACACCACCAAGGCACATACCAAAAACAAGACTTCTCAGTATTTTAAAATCAACATTAAAAAAGATAAGTTACCATATTCAAATGTTACACAAAGAGGATCATCCAAGATGAACCACCATGTACACAGAATTGATTGAAAAAATTCATACCAAAAACTTGCTAAACCACATTCTCTTCAGCAATGAGGCAACATTCCACACATGCATAAAGGTTAATCATCAACATAATTGCCATATCTGGGCTAATGGAAAACCAACATAGTTCTATGAATGGGGGCAAGACTCTCCTAAAGTTAATGTCTAGTTGGGAATGACAAGAATAAAGATTTACAAACCTTTTTTTTCTTTGCAGAAGCTATGGTAATAGGGCCAATTTATCTTGACATACAGTTCCTAAACTTTCTTGAACCACAGCTTCATTCAGATGGCACTCAACACTGTTGTCTTTCAACAAAATGGAGCTCCATGTCACCATGCAAACATCATTCAGGCATACCTTGATGAGCTCTTACCAAATCACTGGATTGGACATGGTGGAAGCAGCCCCTAGGTAGCACCATCTTAAAATGTAACACTAATAGACTTCTTTGCATGGGGCTTTATAAACTCTAAGGTTTACAAAACAAGAGTTACAGACCTGCAGGATCTGTGAACCTGCATTTTCACAGCAGTCACTAAAATAACCCCAGAGATGCTTGAGAATGTGTTCCACAATGCAGTGGACAGAGATGAGACTTGCAGAGACACTGATGGTGCTCATGTTGAATCTTAGACCTAAGCTTGATAAATAAATATCTAATAATTACGTTACTACATTTTTATCCTAAAATACTGTTATTTCAGCAGCAAAATAGATAGGGACTTTTGGACCACCCTGTGTGTGTGTGTGCATATATATATATATATATATATATATATATATATATATATATACACACACACAGGGTTATTACAAAAGAAAGACAGTTTCAAATATTTATTAAACCAAAACTATTTATGATATTGACATTTACGATGTACAGTTTTGTAGAGAAACTCTTGAAGTTTTCAACAGGATGGAGCCCCGCCCCACTGGCACCGGCAAGTTTGACATTACCTCGATGCAAATCTTCCAAAGCGCTGGATTGGCCGCGCAACAGCCGACAACATGTCACTCATACGTTGGCCACCACGAAGTCCAGATCTAACAGCTTGCGACTTTTTCTTATGGGGATATGTCAAAGACAAGGTGTTCATCCCTCCCCTTCCTGTTAATTTAGATGATCTGAAACAACGTATCACAAGAGCTGTTGCTAGTGTTAATGAAGATATGCTAACGCGTGTTTGGCAAGAAATCGACTACCGCGCTGATATATGCTGTGTGACTAGGGGTGCACACATCAAACATCTGTAAGTTGCTGTAAAATATTCCAAGACTTTCTCTATAAAACTGTGCATAGTAAATGTCAATATCATAAATAGTTTTGGTTTAATAAATATTTGAAACTGTCTATTCCTTTTGTAATAACCCTGTATATATGTTATAATGTTTCAGACCAACAAAGACCCTAGGATCCACTCATGGCTGGTCTACCTAACTGTGTTCATAATTGTGTATTGTTGGCGGAGGGGACCTACAATTTTGTGGGTTCCGAACCACAAGAACATAAGAAATTTATGTAACAACTGCCTGTACATTGGCAATAACCAATTTTTTCAAAACTAAATAATTATCAATTTAAAACTAATTAATTATCGACAAAACTAAAGATAGAATCTCTGGATCCAGAGGATCAAGTCATAATAGACTACTATCCACAAATATGTTATGCTCTATATCTATTTATAACCAACATGCAAATATATCAGATCCAAAGAATCCAGTCAATTTCATTACGGTATCCATCAATACTAGTACCTTGCCAACAAAAAAAGTCACAGTCCATATCGATTGCGGACCAAGTCTGCAATTACAAACAATTTAAAGGTTCTATCCTTAAATGCTAGGAGCCTACGAAATAAAATAAACAAATTTTTTTCTTTAATTGCTTGTAAAGACTATGATATAATTGCGATAAATGAATCGTGGCTTAGCACTGAAACTCGTGACTTTGTAGGGGAGTATCAAATTAAAGGTTACAGACTTTTGGTTAAAAACAGAATAGGTAGGCGAGGAGGTGGTGTTATGTTGTATATCAAAGATAATATAGCGAATGTTATAGAAGCACACAATTCCAGAATCGATAGATTCGACAAGAGCAGAACTTAAATTGAACAATTTCAAACTTCTTGTTGCAATTATATATAGGCCCCCTAATCAAACGGCTGATACGGACGAAGCGTTATATCGTGAACTAAAGAGAATAATTGGTAGTGAGCAGGCTTTAGTTATGGGGGACTTTAATTGCGCTAACGTAAATTACGATACAATGCAGGGGGAGACAGAAGGTAATCGTTTAGTTAATTTTCTCAAGGATAGCTTTCTTATTCAAAAGGTTGGGGAACCTACGAGGTTGGACAGTATTTTAGATTTAGTAATAACTATGGATGATAGGCTAATTACTGATCTTCAAGTAATAGAACCATTAAGCAATAGCGATCACAATATGGTAGAGTTTGTCCTCTCAGTAAGTCACTCGAAACCAGCTAACTCGACTAAAATTCCTAACTTCCAGCATGCAGACTTTAGTAAATTTTGAAATAAATTGTCACACGCCAATTGGGAAAATGTAATGGGGAACTCCAACGCAAAACTAATGTGGGAATCGTTTGAAACAGTATTTAGGACTAATAAATGAGGAATGTGTACCATACAAAATTAAGTGCGCGAAAATAAATAACAAGCCCTTGTGGTTTACTTCTAGAGTAGGAGACATTATAAAGAGTAGAGATAGGGCTTATAGGCTACATAAGTGCGATAAAGACAATTTGTGGTTACGAAACGGCATTTCTCTGAGGCATGAAGCGAAAAGTGTAATAAAAAAGTCCAAGCGCGAATTTGAAATCTCCATAGCTCGTGATGGTAAAGAAAACCCCAAGTGATTCTTTCAATACATCAATAATAGAAATCCAGTAGAAAGTGTCTTGGGGCCTTTGAAAAATGTAAACCGAGATTGAGTTTCTGAAAACAAGGAAATGGCTACCTTGCTAAACGAATTTCTTACATCAGTTTTTACTATAGAAGATGTAACGAATATCCCTACGGTCATAGACATAATACCTTTTGATAATGGTAATATTTTGGATAATATTGTGGTTAGTGAAGGGGAGTTAATGCGCTATATTGATAAAATGAAAACGCGTAAATCACTGGGGCTGGATTCCATATATCCCACACAACTAAAAGAATTAAAAGATAGCATTGTTGTGCCCCTAACAAAGATTTTTAATGCATCTATTTCTAAGGGGTGCGTACCAGATACTTTCAAGTTAGCAAACGTAACACCTATTTTTAAGGCGATAAAGGTGTGGTGGGAAATTATAGGCCAATCAGTTTAACGTCTGTTGTAGGTAAGCTACTGGAATCAATAATTAGGGATTGTATAGTCGAACACTTAGAATTGCATAACTTCGTTAGAAATACACAGCACGGTTTTAGGTGAAACAAATCTTGTTTAACTAATCTTTTAGAATTTTTCCAAAGCAGGGTTGATGTTTACAATAGACATCAGTCGGTTGATGTAGTGTATTTGGATTTTCAAAAAGCGTTTGACACCGTGCCGCATCAAAGACTTCTTGAAAAAACTAAGGCTCATGGAATCAGGGGTGTAGTAATAAATTGGCTAGAAGAGTGGTTGCAAGGTAGGAAACAGAGGGTGGTCATTGATGGAGCGGAGTCATGTTGGGCTAATGTAGCGAGTGGCATTCCTCAGGGTTCTGTATTGGGCCCCTTGCTTTTTCTTATATATATTAACGATTTAGATGTCGGACTAGTCAGTACAGTTTCAAAGTTTGTGGATGACATGAAGCTGGGTGGTAGGGCAATTAATGATGAAGATAGAGGTAAAATCCAGGAAGATCTGAATAAAATCATTGATTGGTCAGTCACATGGCAAATGAGATTTAACATTGATAAGTGCAAAATTTTGCATATAGGTTCGCATAATGGTAATTTTGTGTACAGTATGTCAGGGGAAGATTTAACAAGCATAGAGCAGGAAAAAGATTTAGGAGTTATAGTCACTGGTGATTTAAATGTAGCAAAACAAAGTACAGCAATGGTCAATAAGGCAAACAAAGTGTTAGGTTTTATAGCTCGAAATTTTGAGTACAAATCATGCGATATTATAGTTCCTCTTTATAAATCATTAGTTAGACCCTATTTGGAGTACGCAATCCAATTTTGGAATCCGCATATGTGCAAAGATATAGACAAAATCAAAAGAGTTCAAAGACGAGCAACTAAGATGATTCTGTCACTTAGGTCAAAGTCATACGAGGATAGGCTTAAGGAGTTAAAATTGACAACACTCGAGACTAGGAGGCTAAGGGGTGATCTAATCCAGGTTTTCAAAATTATGAATGGGTTTGATAATGTAGATAGAGATACCTTTTTCGAAATATCTCAATATAATAGGACTAGAAATAATGGGTATAAGTTGACAAGTAGAAGGTTCGAGACAGCAGTTGCCAAAAACTTTTTTACGCATAGAATAGTAAATAGGTGGAATAGTTTGCTGGTAGAAGTAATTAGTAGCATGTCTATAAACATGGTTAAAAATCGATTAGACGCATATGTTGATAGATTGGGTATAGTTTAAGGTAGTAAAATTAAGGCTTTGTGGTGATAGATCCCACAGCTCAACACAAGTGTTGTGGGATATAGGGAGGCAGCATCTTGGGTTAGGGGATACTCTCTGTCCTTACACACCCCATTTAAAGAGATTCCACTGCCGAGCAGTGCCCCCCATAGTACTGTGAGGTATTGAAAAACTCATGATCTTCACTTGCCCCACAAACACCTTTAAATGGGAGACCCAAAATGGGTGCACACACACATTTCTACATTACTGTATAGTCTTTACAGCCACACCTACACTTTTCCTCCTAAGTATATATATTGTAATGTATATGGTGATAAATTTTGACTTGGTCCGCAATCGATATGGACCGTGACTTATTTTTGGTTGGCAAGGTACTAGTATTGTTGGATACCATAATGAAATTGACTGGATTCTTTGGATCTGATATATTTGCATGTCGGTTATAAATAGATATAGAGTAACATATTTGTGGATAGTAGTCTATTATGACTTGACTTGATCCTCTGGATCCAGAGATTCTATCTTTAGTTTTAAATCGATAATTAATTAGTTTTAAATTGATAATTAGTTTTGTAAAAATTGGTCATTGCCTATGTACAGGCAATTTTTACATAAATTTCTTATGTTCTTGTGGTTCGGAACCCACGTAAAATTGTAGGTCCCCTCTGCCACCACGGAGGACATACACAAATACAAACACAGTTAGGTAGCAAAGCTGGGCACTTGCGGTTTTTTTTGCGGTACTGCGGTACTACCGCACTACCAAACCGGTACCGCATAACGCAGTACCGCAAAAAATGCGGTAGTGGTACTGCTGTACTTTCAGCGATCCTTTGCGGTACTGCGTTATGCGGTACCGGTTTGGTAGTGCGGTAGTACCGCAGTACCGCAAAAAAAACCGCAAGTGCCCAGCTTTGTTAGGTAGACCAGCCATGAGTGGATCTTAGGGTCTTCATTGGTCTGAAACATTATAACATATATATAGTTCTTACTGGTAAGCAAACATCCATGACCAGAAGCTCACAGTCCCAGGCTGCAAGCTACTGACACTAATCAGTCTTCTTGCATTTTTTAGCAAACCTTACATACTATCTGAAACAATTAGAGTGGTACAGTATTAGTGAACAGTTGTTGACTCAAATCTAAAGGTGCATTTATTTTTACCAATGAAAATACAAACTTGTTTCTACATCTACAGCTTCCAGATTAAAATACCTACATTAAGAAAAGAAGTGATAAAATTAAACAAACACTTTAAAACAGATTATAGTAGAAAGAATAGCTCTGGAAGTGACAGTTACTAATGATGGTTTACATGCTCAATAAATACTCCTATTAAGTCATTTTGTACTTGATTAGTGAAACAATTTGCAAGAGAGGTTGACCAGAAGTACGAAGAACTAATAAGCTAATAAGCTGGAAGGGAAAAGTGAACAAAGTTATAAAGAGGAGAACATTCAATTATATACAAGTATAACCTTTGTATGTAATCCAATACTTTGTGGCTGAATACAAACGAGCACCACAAAATGCCTCAAATATCAACTGAATCACTGCAGTCAGTAACTCCATATGGGGATGATCCTTTTGGGACTTTGATTATTGCTGCTGCTACTACCACTGGGTGTGTATAAAGTAACGCTAGTGAAGAGACAAATATGATTTGAATTATATTAACACAAGTGAACTTGGAGAAGTAATATTTATTACATGTACAGTACTTCATAACTATTTTCAATAAGGTTTATAAGAGGTGAAAATGCCTACTATCAACCTCTATACAAATCAGATTTCTCTTCACTTGCATTATGAAGTTTAAGCCAGGTCAAATCAGATTTGTCTCTTCATTTGTGTGAACTATTACTATTATAGATATACTGCTCCCAAGAGGGGATGACCATACCTGAAAGCACAGGTCACCCCCCTAAACATAACTAACCTCCTCCCTTAATTAAGATAATCATTGCAAATGCTTCCTTTTGCACCCCTATCCCCACACAACTTCCTTCCCATTCTACCATTCAACTCTCTCTCTCACTGAAGTACTTTTTTGATCACCCTAAAGAAAAATAACAATCAAAATAAAACCCTCCATTTTCTCCTTCCTCCATCCCTCCAACAAATCAACCTGAACTCAAAGTTCAAAGTTGCCACCTTCCAATCACACACTCCTCACCCAACAGCATGTTACCATATTATTGCATCTCAAAACTGAAATGTGCATTTTTCTGAAATTTTGTTAGGTAACTACAAGCAAATTATGAGTGCACAAGTGAAATGTTGGATCTACAGAAGCTAAGGCTAACAAAAACCCTAAGATCCACTCGAAGGTTAGCCCAAGAGAAAGGAGAGAGTAGGGGATTAAAAGGAGAATAGGGAGTTAAAAGAAGAGAATAAGGGGTTAAGTAGCAAAACCTATCATTTGTGGGTTAACATTCATTCAGAAAAAGAGGGAGAAATACTCACCATCATCATCCACCAGCCACTGCTGACAAGTTGGAAAAATAGTTGAAGAGCATAGGAAAGGGATGAAAGATGAAAAGAAGTAAAATAAGAATGTATTTGCATGGTTTGTAAGCAGTCTTGATAATATGATTGATAATATGGACAATAAAGCTTTTATAATTAGCCTGAAGCTGTTACTCAAAGTACAAAAGTGTGTTTTTTGTAATACAGCAGGTAATGTATGGTTAATACATAAAATGTCAGTATGCATTGTCCATTTCTTTGCATGAAGCCAAAGTCCTGCCATAGCATTGCAGGAAAACAAAATAATAAAGATATATAAATGTCAACCTTTTTTTTTCCATGATAAAGGCTAAAATATAGAAAATATACAAATATAATTAAAGTAGAGAAGTTTTACAGGAATCCTATGAAAATACTGTATAGGAAATGTAGAAGGGCTGTGACCCCTATGCTTTTATACCATGAAGCCCATAGTTTAGAAGTCATATGGCAGGACTACCAAATTGCTTTAAATTTTAATTAAAAAATTTCTTTAAGAAAGGCAGAGCACAATTATAATGAAATGGAGATTAGAATGTAAAGTCAGTGCATTTTTAGAGTCCAGCCAATAAACATCAAGGTTAAGACTGTGAATCAAGTAGAACAAGAATTACTGTATTTTACGCCTCATAAGAGACTACTTTTCTCCTGAAAAACGTCTCCAAAAATCACTTCAAGGCTCATATGTTGTTTTGTTTAATGTTCTTTTAATAAAGTTATGGGAATATATTTTTTGTCAGGCTGATAAATCTTCAAAATATTTTTTTCCTAAATATTCTTTGCTAAATATAGGGTGCGTCTTACCACTTGTCGCGTCTTATGAGGCGTAAAATATGATAAATTACTTAGTCTCCCCTAATCATAATGTAAAGAAAAAAGAAATTAGTGTGTGGCTCAACAGACAAAGATTGTTTCCCCTAAAAATAAAGTAAACTGAAGAAAATGAAATTCACTTTGTTGTTCACTCATCAGTTTATGAAAACTTTTACATGTAGTGTTGGCTTATAAAAAGTGTTGTACACAATTTTGGTTACAAGGATTTAATATCATCTAGAACGAAAGGTTATCATTATGAAAAAGATAAGTTGATAAAAATTGTAACTAAAATATTCTAGCAATCCTATTTTAATTGTCTTGTGTTAATTCTGAATTTAAAAATTTTAAAGAAAAGAATGTCTCAAATGTCATTTCTTTAAAAATTTCATTGATGTCAAATTTTCATTTGTCTCTCGTATTTTTTTTATTTGGTGTTAAAACTCATTGATGTAATAGATTATTTTTTGTAATAAGTTTGTTATATTCACCTTTACCTAATAGAAAGTAGAGAGAAACCTAATTAATGTTTCTTCTTAAGATATGAAACATGCATAAAAAATAAAAATATTTATATTGGAGGGGCTGTGCAGTTCCAACAAACCCCCTCACCCAAGTAATGGGGCTTGACTAGAGTTCCCAGTTTCCTATATTACTAATCATTTGTTTCAGTCCCCTTGTATTGGCTGTGGATTTTTAGAGTTTGTTTTTCAGTATTCCCCCAGAAAATTGTAGTTGTCTAGCCAGGTCATTATTGTTAATTACCTTGCAGTGGGTTCGCCATTGCTATAGTCTTATTATTTGTGGATGTATTCTCTGGTTCTCCAGAGATTTGCAAGACCAGAGTGGAAAGGTGTAGATGTGTCTCAGTTTTTTTCTTTCCCTTACAGAGATTATAAAATTAAATTAGACTACTGATTGGCTATTACTGAACTGTTTGATAAGCCTAAGATATCTACATTTTTCTACTGAAAGTTCAGGACATTTGGAAAGCTTTTAAAGGTATGGTGCTAATTATTTTGATGGTAATTCTTTGCCAGTGTGTAATAGGGAAAAAGATTTGTTCATAACTCTTGTTACTAGTTATTGTAGTTATGTCATTTGTATTCTATTATTATTATAATCTATTATTATTAACATTAAAATATTATATATATATATATATTACACCATGGACCTCATATATATATATATATATATATATATATATATATATATATATATATATATATATATATCACACAGTATATATATATATATATCAGGTCATCCAATAAGTAATGTTTTTTATGGTAGATTAAATTTAAACTAGTCCTACTCAGTTTAAGCATAAATTTTCTGAAGATTATATCTAAGAGATCATCTATCATGTTTCGCTACATACTTTACAGACCTTGACTAGTGAAGATGTGTGTTTTGCTTTATGTGAACCCCTCATAAACATGGTGGCATCAGAAGAGCATATCAGGCATATAATGCTTTACAAGTTCAAAAAAGGGAATAGTGCTACTGAAGCAACGCGAAACATTCAGGACGTTTATGGCAACGATATTCTGCGTGTGAGGAAATGTCAAAGATGATTTCAAAAGTTTAGGAATGGTGACTGCTGTTTGACAGATAAAGCACGCTCTGGATACCCTGCTGAGTTTGATGATGACCTGCTGTTAGCCGCACTTGAAGATGACTGTTCAACAACTGTCGAAGAATTGGCCCAGAAACTCAATTCATCCCCATCCACCAGCCATCAACATTTGCAACAACTCGGGAAAGTGCCTAAGTTAGGAAAATGGGTGCCACATGAATTGTCAGTTGACAATCTGAGGTTGCGGTTAAACATTAGCACAGCTCTTCATTCCTGTGAACTCCAAGATCCATTTTTGCACCATTTAGTGACTGGTGATGAAAAGTGGATACTGTACCAGAATGTTAAGCGCCGTCAACAGTGGGTTTGTGCCGGAGAACCAGCGACACCACAGCCAAAACCAAATCTTCACCCTCAGAAGGTGTTGCTTAGTGTTTGGTAGGATAAAGGTGGTGTAATACACTTTAAAACCTTACCACACAACCAAACAATCACTGCTCAAGTCTACGGTTCACAACTGGATCGATTGAACACTGCACTAAAAGAAGAGACACCTCCTTTGGTTAATTGGAAAGGAATTGTGTTTCACCTTGACAACACACATCCTCATACCACTTGGATTACTTCTGCAAAAATTGAGGAGCTTGGGTGGGAAAATCTTCCATATCCTCCAGACCTTGCACCTTCAGATTATCATCTCTTCAGGAGTCTACAAAACTATCTTGACCAGAAACAGTATACTTCTTTAGATAACCTGCACACCAGTTTTTGTATGTTTTTTGCCTCAAAACCACCTGAATTTTATAAACATGGCATTGAAAAGCTTGTAGGATGTTGGCAGAGTGTCATTGATTCCGATGGAAAATATATACTAGATTAAAAAGTTTCAGTTGAGTTTTTTTTTATCCTTCAAATTCTGATCTAAAAACGACATTACTTATGGGATGACCTGATATATCTCTGAGATTGTGATTGACTATGGATAGGTACAATAAGTTGTTAGGTTAGAATTAAACACCAGACTTAGTTATTGCCCAGTTTACAGTGCTTACATGAACCTTGGATTTTCTTTAACCCAATCCTGTTCTTTTGTGATTCATTCTTGGAACTAGCTGTAGAACCCATTATTATTATTATATGATACCAGTCACATTATTCCGGAGATTTGCTTGACATTGCCCATGCTTATAGGTTGTTTGTCATGACTGTCTATGTTATTTATATTTATTACTTTTACATTATTTGAGGGGTCACACGTCTTATGGCACCTAAGCGCCACCATAGGCAAAAATATGTTTTTGGTGGCTATCACTATTTTCACCCTTCCTCTATTGCGTGGTTTGGGTTATAATGACTTTACAACACTAGAAGTATGGTTGAAAACCTTATGAAGCGAACTACTTTTTTCACCTCTATCACCAGCCAAAAGTTCACTCAAAGTATGGCATAATAAGAAAATCAAAAAATTAAAAAAATATATATAATATGAAAATCTATTCTAAAAACTCATCATCTTTATTAGCATACTTACAACTCTAATTTAGCCAAAAATGAACGTTCTAGCTCAATTAATAACAGAGATACTATCGTGAGAATATTGCTGAACTTTGGAGGTGATTTCTGGCGAGTTTTAGTTTTGGCGCTTAGGTACCTTAAGACGCAGGACCCCTCATTTATATTTATTTTTGAGCAATTTATTCTTTCCAGTGATTAATTAAGAAGTCGCAATTCCTGTTATTTGTTTATTTAATAGCTGTTAATCTATTATTGTTGATTAATTGTACCCTGTGCATGTAACTAATAATTTTGCGTTGTCTTGGCAACCAGTAGAAATTCAACAAACTAGCTCAACTAGTCTGGCTACATCAGGTTTGGATTATGGAGCCAACCTAGTTGGAGCTATAAAGTCCATTGAGGTGACAGCTACAGTTGGCCACTCTAGGTCTGCTTCTAAAATCAGACTTGTGAACCAAAAACTACTATTTAGACATTTACTTTGCATAGGAATCTAGTCACAGGGTCCAATTTGGAGTGTAGCTGGGCTGGGACAAAGTTTCATGTACTTTAGAAAAACCATTTCCTGCGCTTGTCTCCCACTTGCTTTCCATTGTTTTTTCTGCTGAACCTCACTAATTATTATTTGCTTTCCACAGTTTTCTTCTGTTAATTGTGACTTATTGCCAGTTTTGCGTATTTTTATACTTTTATATTAAAAATTGTATTTATTCCAGCCATAATGAAAGGGATTAAAAAAATAGTTCAGTTTATTTCCATCGGGTTTGCCTCAGAATTCCAGTTCCTTTCTTGGACCCTGAGTGACTGGGACTGTTTTCCTGTGGAGGTGAAGAGCTAATAAATAGATTTTTGCAAAGTAACTTACAGTTAATGTGTGGGTTGAACCTGACTACTATCCTAGAGAGACAGCTGATGAGAAAGAATCCTCATGTAGAATAATAAGTCAATTTTTTAGAATTTACAATTAGCATAAGAATCAGAACTAGAATATAAGTGATCGGTGGTGGAGTGCAGTTGGCATAGCATCCAGAACCTAGTGATTGCAGTTGTCCATCATCATACTAAGAAAGTTTGGTGTAAAGAAAAACAATACCCAAAAAGAGACTACACAATACTGGAGATTACTCCCTTTACCAGGACATTTGTCATGAACCCAGAAACATGAAAGGATGCTGAGTGGCTTGACAATATTACGGATGAACAAAAAATCTCTGAATAAATTCATAATGTGATCTTTAGAGTGAGAGAATGGTTGATTCATCTAATGATACCATTCCTGTCATTGATACAAATAATGGTTAATTGAACCTCACAACTCTGCATTTCTTACTTAATTTAGCACTTGCATGTTACATGTGTGTGTGTGTGTGTGTGTACTCAGACCCCACAAAATTAACACGGATTTTGGCTATCACAATAATTCAGCTATTTTTCTGCGTGTCAAATTATTAGGTAAATTTCAGAAGATTGGTGAAAATAGTCAAATTACACCAAAAAATAGTTGAATTACATAGCAATCACCACATGTTACATCTGAACTGCACACATGATCAAACCTGCACTCCAGGCATGTGTCTACCATTCATATTTTGTGCTGAAAAACAATTTTTTTTTTAGCTACTTTTTAGCATATGTAACACATTTATACACAAGTATTTTATTTACTAAAAATTATCTTTTAGCATCTAGTCTAGAGATGCTGCAATCAGGCTTCCTCAAGGCAAGGTGTGCAAACCCCTTGCTTGACAAAATAACCATTATTTCACCAAGCTTCCAAAATTCATTTGCATTTTCTTCATAGTCAGAGATGGGCAGTAACGCATTACATGTAACAATGTTATGTAATGGTAATGCCTGAAAGATTTTCAAATGTATCAATGTAACAGATTTTTTCGTTACTCAATACTTGAATTTGATAACATTGCCATTCCATTCATGAGGACTATTAAATGCAATTCACTATTCTGTTACTGGCAACAATGAAATTTATATTTTCTAGGTCACTTCATCTTCCCCAAAAATTATTGGGGTGCATATTATTGTGCAATATATCATTCTTAAGAGAACAACATTTATATAGTCAATAATAGTAGTAGCTATTAGAATTTATGTAGTATGGCTGCCATTTGTAAGTTTATCTGTAGTTTCAAAATACATGTGAAGAGAGAGAAACAAATATGAAATGTAACTAGTTACCCATAACGTTACATGTATCGAGTAATGGTAATGCTTTAAGGATTTTCAAAAGTAACACTGTAACAGTAATGCAGAGTACATTTTCAACGTGTAACAAGTAATGGTAACACCACCCAATTTAATGTAACTGTACCCATCACTGTTCATGGTCAAATTACCCACTGAAGTTGCTGGGAAAATACCTGTATTTCAACAAAATGTCAAAATATCTAACAAATTTTAGAACTTCAACATAATTCAGACCCTTTGGGTATTTCAGTAAGGGTAGGGCCCTGAGTGAGTGAGTGAAAACATTTTAACACATGGATATCTAATGCATGAAAGCAGTCGAGGGTAATTCCAGGACAGATCAACCAATAAAACTGGAAAATAACACCACCACCTATCGAATTTTGCTGAAACTTGGTACAGGGGTAGATTTTGGCCCAAAAATATGATTCCCAAGTTTTTAGCTTGATCTGACCAATGGTTCAAAAGTTATGAGCGACGTCATTTTGAGGTCAAGCGTTGACCTCACATTTTTCAAACTGCCATAACTTTCCTCCTGTTGGTCATAGCCCTATAAAAGTATACATTTTTGGAATCAGAATGATCTGTAAATTCCAAAAATGACATCGTTTTCGATGTAGGATGAAAAATAAAAATTTTACTTATAAATGAATATTTGAGGTCATCATTTGACCTCTCAGATACTGAATTTCAGAAAAACTCACTGATGAGAAAAATGTTCCTCTATCATTTATCTATCATTATCAGCTTTAAAAAGTTTGTGTATAGGCCATTATACATGTTAAAACACAAATTAAGTAATACTAACTTCCTGTATTTTTTTACTATAAACATCTAATTTTGCCTCATTTCATGATTGACATCCTGAGAGGTAGATAGCTATAGGTGCTTGAATATAAATAAGTATATAAAAGAGTGCTACACATGGTGTGTATATATATATATTTTGCTTGTTAATGCATTATGTATATTTGAGTAACATCATCTTCCATGTTTTTTCTGTAGTGTCATATATTCTTTATTTTGCAGTGCTACAGTGAAGGAACCTACTTATAAATATAGTGTAGTACCTTATTACGAAATGCCTCAGAATATGAAATTTTGCTCTGATCCACTGAAGAAACATAAAAAAAGAATTTTTAAAAGTGTAAGGAAAGTTAAGAACATTATTCTTAGGAGTCTTGGACTATTAAAAGAAGATGACCTATTATGTGTAAATTGTCTAAAATTAATATCAAAGGAACAAGGTCTTCTTAAGCAAACAGCAGTGGAAGCCATTTCACCAATGGAAATCAGTGAAGATTCATGTGTCTCATCTGACTCAAGTCTCTCCAATTCATAATTAATGACTCCTTCAAAGCATCAAGACAGCTTTCCAAAGAATGACATACTTCATGACAATATATTTCCCTACTTGGATGAAAGTCCAATAAAAACAAGTAAGGCTATTTTGATGCAAATAAAATATATATATATATATTATATACAGGGCGTCCCAAAAAAATGTATACACACTTTAACAGCTGATAGCTCAATTGATGTTTCTTTCTTTCCAAGTTAAACCCATTAGAATTAATAATGGCAGTCAGACTAAGATTTGAACAAAGGAAATTCATTCTAAAATGCTACTGGAAGTGTGAAAACGCAGTTGAAGTGCAAAGACAGTTTAGGAGGGAGTTTCAAACAGATCCACCAACGCGACTTACCATCACTCGAATTAGAGATAAGTTTGAAGCCGATGGAACTGTTCAGAATGTCCACAAGAAGCGTTCCGGAAGACCACGGACATCGACAAGCCCCACAAAGCAAGAAAGAGTACTGGAAACGTATCACCAAAGTCCAAGAAAATCTGTGCAGCAAGCGAGTCGTGAGGTAGGAATTTCAGAATCGTCTGTCCAACGCATTTTGAAGCGCTGTCAATGGAAAAGTTACATTCCAAGATTAGTCCATGCTATTAATGAAGATGATCCGGACCGAAGAGTGGAGTATTGCGAGTGGTACTTGGCATGATGTGGATTGGACGAAGGGGTTTTGTAGAATACCCTCCGCGTTCACCAGACCTCACACCACTAGACTTTTTTTATGGGGATACTTAAAAGACAAAGTCTACGCTATAAAACCTGCAACAGTCGCTGAATTGAGAGCAGCCATTGAATGAGAATGCACACAAATACCAAACGAAATGTTTTGTGATGTTTGCGATTCCATTGCTTCGCGTTATCAGCAGTGCCTGGACCAGAACGGACGTCAGTTTGAAAACAGGCGTTGACAAAACAATTAAATAATGTCTGTAGATTCTATTACATTTTGAAAATGAAATGTATTTTAATAAACACTGCCTTTATAAGTATTTAAAGTGTGTATACATTTTTTTGGGACGCCCTGTATATAATGATTAAATAAAAAACATTTGTACAATGAATGATATTTATTATAAATTGACATATTATTTATTCCATGAATATTACAGTTTACTTGTATAACTAACACACTTTATATTTATATTGCTTACAGCTGGTATGACACATCAGCAAAAGCAAAAACGAGGAACCTCCAAACTTTTGAAGACAACAGAAAAAAATCAAGAGAAGTATAGAATCTGCATATGAAGTAGAACTTCCAGAAGCTGGTCCATCAACAAGTCCCCACATGACAAAAAGAATTCTGAATTACATAAGTAAGTATCACTTAAATTAAATTAGGTACTATATATATTATATATATATATTGTTATACATACCATATATGATTAGGCCTATCTAAAGTAGCTTTAAGGTATCACCAATTAACGCAATGAAACTATCCATTTAGGGATATGTTCAGAATTTTTATATTTTATGACTAGCTAGTTAGAAATCTTTTTAATAAAAGTTTTCTAAAAATTGCAGGTATGAACTTCTTATGAGGGAGCTCAAGGATAAGTTCAACACCACACAAAACAGCAAGCTAAAACTTCAAATTTTATCACTGTCACCATTTACAATAGGTAAAATATCGACATTCTTTGGAACATCAACTTACATAGTAAAGAAAGTTGCCATCTGAAAAGTGAACATGGAGTACTACCTGAAATCCCATCAATGAGTAAAGGCAAAGTAATTACAAATGAGACAAAAGTGAAAGTGAGAAATTTTTATGAATTAGATGAATCTAGCCATCATTGTCCTGGAATGAAAGACTGCAAGGTTGTAATCAATGAAGGAGAAAAGATAAAGATGCAAAAGCGTTTAATACTTTGTAATTTGCGAGAGCTCTATGCAGAATTTACTAAGGATTCAAATAATCCTCATATTGGATTTAGTAGTTTTGCCAGTCTTCATCCTGCTTGGTGTATCCTCGCAGGTAGAAGTGGTACACATTCAGTTTGTGTCTGTACATATCATCAGAATCCAAAACTGCAGCTTGCAGCTCTTGGAATGAGACAGCTAGAATATTCACAGTTGATGGCTACTTCAGTTTGTGACATCAACAACGAAGATTGTATGATGCATAAGTGCCAAAACTGCCCATGCGAACAGGGTGTCAAGGCCTTGTTGAAACGATTAGATGCTATGGAGACTACCAGAAGAAATTCATTATAAGCAATGGGTGACAGTGGACTGCTGTTCACTGACAGAAAAGGTTGAGAATTTATATGATTTCATAGAATCATTAGGTATGAGTATTTCTAATCTCACAAGGCATCATTTTACAAGTAAACACCAAGCAGAATATTTAAAAAATTTAAAAAATAACCTTCCATTGCATGAAGGGTGCTTAGGAGGAGATTTTGCAGAGAACTATTCATTCATTGTCCAGGATGCAGCACAAGGATTTCATTGGGAAAACTCTCAATGCACAGTACTCATATTTGTGTTTTACTGGAAACAATCTGATACTGTCTGTCATCAGAGTTATTGCTTCATTTCAGATTCATTGAAACATAATACAGTGATGGTGTACTCTTTTCTCCAAGAGCTAATACCTGTTATTCATGCAGAACATCCAACTCTGACAAAAATTCACTATTTTACTGATGGATGTGCTGCTCAGCATAAGAACAAATTCAATTTCTTGAACCTTTGCCATCATAGAGCTGACTTTGGGATTGATGCTGAGTGGCATTTTTTTGCTACATCGCACAGCAAAAAGGCATGTGATGGAATTGGAGGTACTGTCAAGAGAGCAGCAGCAAAAGCAAGCCTACAAAGACATGTTGAAAAACAAATTTTAACAGCTGAAGACATGTACCAGTTTTGTTCCAATGAAATGAAGTCTTTAATAAAATTTTTGTATGTCATCAATAAAAATCAAGGAGATCAAAGAGATATTAGAGCAGCACTTCAGCCCTTCAATCAAGTCAATTGCAGGTACCCTAAAACTTCATAGATTTGTACCTATGTCAATGGATAGCTTAATGGTTTACCTCCTCTCTCTCAGAGTGCCAAAGGAGAGCTCAAAAGCCTACTGAAAGATATTGGCACTCAGTCTGGTAGTGAAGAGGGCAGCAGTCTTCAGGGAAACACATGCACTGAAGTGAAAGTTGGGTGTTTTGTTGGATGTATATATGGACAAGAACTGTGGTTTGGGCTGGTAAAAGACTATGATGCTGAATATGAAGACGACATTATCAATTTCCTGCATCCCTCAGGCATTGCCCCATCATATACATTCCCAACCAAAGAAGATAGTTGCCCAGTGCCAGCAAACAATGTCCTTGTAGTAGTACAGGCAAGACTAAGAGGAGGAACACGTATCCAGTATATTTTCCCAGCAGAAGATATGGAAAACTTTGCAAAGGAGCATATAAATAGATTAACCTAAATTTTACTGTGTATATGTACATATGTAGGACGTTAATTACTGTGATGTTATCCTTGTATAATATGGAGTCATTATATATGTATTACCTATTACTTTTTTCTTTAAGTAATGTTGAACTGTTTTGATAACTTTTATATTGTATTCATTAATAAAGGGGATTGGAAATTCCCCCATAACAGCAGCCAGTTTAATCAAAGTTGTCTGATGAGTCTTGTGGCAGAGATGAAATGGGGATATTTATTTTTGTTTAAATACCTAATACATAATGTATTAACAAGCAAATATATTAAAAAAAATATATATATATATATATATATATATATATATATATATATATATATATATATTAGTGATGGGACGATACCAAAATTTTTAATGATTCCGATACCACTAAAAAGTCTTGATTCCAATACGATTCTCGATTCCGATTCTCAATATTTTTAAATATAATTCTATACTTGTTTTTCTGAAAATTGTCATATTTTACTCTGGTAAGATTAACTATTTACATTATGGGTATGGTAATATAAATTATAAATTATAATAGATTGGTTTAAAAATAAAAATCAACTGTAAGTTGTAACAATTCATTTTAATCTTCTTGATTACACATCATGGATATACATGTTTTAATGTATAGCTACAGTACAATAAAAATAAAATTTGTTATCCTCTTTCATTTAAATTTTAAAGTTTACATTGCAAAACTGGTTCAATTAAAAGTTAGAATCATCATTTTAAGAATCGGAAATCATGGTACAATTCTCTCAATTCCGATTCTGATTCCTGAAAAATGCTAGATTCTTCCAATTCTCGATTCCGATTCCGATTAATCGTCCCATCACTAATATATATATATATATATATATAAGCAAACAACCACAGGGAAAAGGAAACACAAAGTCCGAGCGCTTTCGTGATATATTCACATTATCCTTGATAATGTGAATATATCATGAAAGCGCTCGGACTTTGTGTTTCCTTTTCCCTGTGGTTGTTTGCTTATTAATAAGGTCACGTGTTATTTTGTGATTTTAGTGCATATATATATATATATATATATATATATATATATATATAGTGTATATATCATGCGTAGCACTCTTTTATATACTTCTCTATATTCAAGCACCTATAGCTATCGAGCTCTCAGGATGTCTAGATCATGAAATGAGGCAAAATTAGATGTTTATAGTAAAAAAATACAGGAAGTTAGTATTACTTAAATTATGTTTTGACATACGTAATGGCCTATACACAAACTTTTTAAAGCTGATAATGATAGATAAATGATAGGGGAACATTTTTCTCATTAATGAATTTTTCTGAAATTCAGTATCCGAGAGGTCAAATAATGACCAACTATTCATTTATAAGTAAAATTTTTATTTTCCATCCTACATCAAAAATGATGTCATTTTTGGAATCTACAGATCATTCTGATTCCAAATATGTATACTTTTATAGGGCTATGACCAACAGGAGGAAAGTTATGGCAGTTGACGTCACTCATAACTTTTGAACCATTGGTCAGATCAAGCTAAAAACTTGGGAATCATATTTTTTGGCCAAAATCTACCCCTGTACCAAGTTTCAGCAAAATTGAAGAGGTAGTGGTGTTGTCCATTGGTTGATCTGTCCTGGAATTATCCTCAAATGATGTTTCCAGAGCCCTAAGGCACATGTGTGGTGGTAATGAATTTGGAGGTGGAAAGAGTACCAAAATTTTGGAGTTGGACAAGTATGAGTATGATTATGAGCACAGTATTTTTTGAGTGGTAGAGTACAAGTATATCTTTTTAGTGCTTGAGTACAGTTTTTTTAGTGTTTGAGTATGACTATGTATTTACCTACCTTTTCAGTAATAAAACACAAGACATGTTCTTCACTAAGGTTGTTTGCTACAAAAGTTGCCACTTCATTATTAATAACATTATAAATGTAAAGTATTACATAAAAATAGAGTAAATAAATCTGAAAATATAAACCATATTGAAATTAAAGTTGTAAACTGTTGCTTTCATGGTACACTGGGAGTCTAGGACAGATCCTCATATCTGAAATTAGTTTGAGTGCAAGTAACATTACAGTGATTTCAAATTATATTGAGTATGAGTACAATTTGAGCAATTTAAGTACTTCAAGTATAAGTACAAGTACAACAAAAACCTGTACTCAAGTACTGATGTACTCTTTCCATCTCCAGTAATGATTGGATGATATCTAACTCTTTCCAATATAAGTTAAAAATTTTTGAATCACCCTATTATATATATATATATATATATATATATATAATATATATATATATATATATATATATATACAGCAACCATTCTTTATCACTTGGTAAAAAGCTAATACATTTATTTCAATTATTTTCTAATACAATAACTAACTACCAAATGTTTTTCATATTTAGAAATATTTATTCACTGCCTTCCTATAAAACATTTTAGTCTTCCAGAACTTCTATTCCATGTAAAATAACTAATGCCTGCGAATGCACCAAACATCATGTAACCAACAGTAGAAATTATTGTAGCCTAACCCAAGGTTGAGGCAAAGTATTTGTTGTTTTGTAATTACTGTAAACTTTTACTAAGTAAATGAAAACCATTAATTTGGAAGCATATTTTAAAAAACAAATGATGATGATGATCATCATCATGTTTGGAGTTATTTAACCTCCTTTCTAACATCTAAGGTCATATGATGCAGGGGATCTACAGTTTTATGCAGGATCCAAATCACTATTCCACCAAGGGAGACCTACAGAAGCACTTTTTTCACTGAAATTTGAATTCAAACTAGGATCTTCGGATAAACATCTAGGCACTTCAACAAAAAGTTGACCTGGCACATACTATTATAACCAGCCAGTTTTTCTTTATTTAATCCTTCGTGGGCTGATGGGGTCCACTGGACCCCAAGCATATTTAAAAAATCTGCCATTCATTCAAATATTATTTTTAGAGCCTGGTCATCTATGACTTTTATTGTATGTAGGTATGGTATATACTCACAAAATAAGAGAAAAATGTCTCACCATTTGGAAGTGACAGGGTAGCAAACTTGAATGGGGTCTCCCTTACCCGACCTCACCTGCAATATGACTAATTTATTTTAATTTTTTTTTCAGATTTTTTCATAAATTTTCTTAGATTTTCATTCTAATGGTAACGTCAATTCCAATATCGACATTTTATGCTCCTAGCAGGGTGGGAGAGGGAGATGTAGATGTAGACCAACCAAATTTGTCAGATGATAGTGAATCAGTAGACTTATCTGATGCTAGTGAATATGAATATGTTGAACAATCTTCTGACAGTGACTTTAGTGGTTTTGATAGTGACAATGCAAGTGATCATGATGATGATGATGACAATATTGTGTTCGGGAAAAATAACTTTGTGTGGGGCACCGAGCCTCCCCAGCTTAGATGAAATGTGAGGCAAAACATTGTTCGTGAAGAAGGTGGTGTTCATGAAAGTGTACCTATGCATGCTGCATCTGCTACTTTCAGCTTCTTTATCACAGATGAAATTGTTGAATTGGTTCTCGATGCAACAAATCAAAAAGGTGGTGCTCTCTATGGTGAAAAATGGAAACAGCTGGATTCTATTGAGCTGATGGCATGGCTAGGACTTCATCTCAGATCTGGGCTGGACAAAGATAGCTTCCGCCCAGTTGATGAATTATTTGGTACTAAGACCAGTCCACCAATTTATCGTGCTTCTATGAGCCATGAGCATTTCAAAGAAATAAGGTCAATAAGATTTGATAACATGACTACTCATGCAGAACGAAGGAATGGTGAACAAGGCAACTTGGCACCTATATTCGAAGTTTGGCAGAAGTTTATTGAAGCATGTCAAATAAACTATAAAGCCAACACATATGTAACTGTGGATGAATCTCTACTAGCATTTCGAGGGAAATGCTCATTCAAAGTATACATGCCATCTAAACCAGATAAGTATGGCATAAAGGTTTGGAGTATGGCCAACGTTAAGAATGGGTATCTTCTAAATGGCCAGATATACAGTGGAAAAGGTCCTGAAGGTCCAGAATGCCACCAAGCCCAAAGAGTTGTTCGAGATCTTACTTCAACTATTGTGAAGTCAGGAAGAAACGTTACCACTGACAACCTGTTTACTGATGTTGACCTTGCCATAGAACTACTTGATAAAAATTTAACACTCTTAGGAACTATGAGGAAAAATAAGCACCAAATACCTAAATCATTTCAAGCCTCAAATGATGATCAGCTCTATTCATCAAAGTCTGGCTTTAGTAGGGACCAGAATCTTATGATATGCAGCTATGTCCCAAAAGTAAGAAAGGCAGTTCTGTTATTAAGCACCATGCATTTCGACCAAAAAAAGCAGCAGGAAGAACCTTTCAAACCTGATGTAATTCTAGATTACAATGCCACAAAAGGAGCTGCTGATCTATTAGACCAACTTATCAAAACTTACTCATGTAAGCGCATAACAAACAGATGGCCATTAGTTATCTTCTACTGGATGGTAGATGTTGCAGCTTACAATGCTAGTTGCTATTTCATGGAGAAAACCCCTGATGTGTATTGAGGGAATCAAAGGTGAAGGAAATTTCTGGCAGACTTAGCAGAACAGCTCTGCAAACCAGCAATCCAGAAACATTTTGAGTTAGCTGGTAGATATTTGCCAAAGCATGTTAGAGCATGTATGGAGGCATTTATGGATGAGATAGAAGCAGCACACCAGCCAAGGCCAAATCCAGGAGGTAGGAAGAGATGTGGAAAGTGCCCGAGGAAGATGGATAAGACGACGAGAAAGTCATGCACAAAATGTGATGTGCCTCTTTGTGAAAGTCACTCCAACTATGTATGTGATGACTGTGTACAGTAAACATTGTTTTATATGTTCTATGTTTCTATTTCTTCCTATTCTATAATCTATATTGTGAATATAAAAATTGTTTCTGAGTGCTGAATTCTTTAAGTTAAAAAATTCTTAAATAAAAAAAAATAAAAAAAATAAAATAAAAAAAAAGGGACATGGTGAATTGGCTCCACATGCCGTGTCCTGGGCAACATATGTACAAACTTTAGTGTATATAAACTTAAGCATATGGCAGAAATTCACCATTGAAGTTTGGGGTCTGGGTGACCCCACATAGTCTTCTTTGTTAGTCAGTCCCACCTAACCCACGAAGGGTTAAAAACTTTCAAATATTTTTTTCATTACTTCTTCCAAAATGCACATTTTTCTAATGACCAATTGCCCATGTTGGGCTTCCATCATAAAAAAGAAAAATTATAGTATTTGCCATTTACCACTACTTATTTGGACTATAGTGCATTTTATTTTCCCAGAAGAGTTCCTTGTTCAATGCACAGTGTGTGCAACAAAAGTTTTTCAAGGGGCCATTCCAAGTTGCAAAAAAAAAATATATATATTTTATATATATATATATATAATGATGAATTTCACAAACACATGAAATGAATGAATGATTTAAACCCACAAGGAAAAGGAAAAATGATTCCAAAGCCTTTCATGTATTCAGATGAGGTGTACTTCTGAATACACGAAAGGCCTTGGGATCATTTTTCCTTTTCCTTGTGGGTTTAAATCACAATTTTTATTTCTTTATTTACTATATATATATATATATATGTCTTGTACTCTTTATTTACTTCAGTGTTCCTGAGGATGTCATTAGACAAAAGTGCTTGAGCACCACACTGCATTTCCTTTCCTTCGTGGTTTTATTCATCATATATATATATAATTATATATATATATATATATAATTAGGGTGTTTCATACCTATAGGGTAAAATAAAAATGAGCTTGGAGTTTTAATCCACACGTTTCTCCGTATTCTAAAGAACAAGAAAACACGTTTGTGCAAGTTTGAACCAGATCGCGCTGCATTTAGGTCCCCAACTTTGACGACTTTTTGTCAGTTCATTTCTCGCCTGCCTGCAGTGAAGACGGTTTTCTTCGTCACTTGAGCGGTTCGTGTTGTATAGCCTATTGGACAACTATGGAGGTAATTATATATGCTACTAATTATCTCATTTTACTGTGGTATTGAAATTTATTATTTAATTTCTGTCATTTTACTGTGGTAGTGATATTTATTATTAATATTACATGAAATTAATTAGTCTGTTGCATATTGGACAACTAAGCTGGTAATTATTTATGATACTAATTAATGTAATTTTACTGCGGTATTGAAATTTATTTAATTAATGAATTGTCAAAGAGAACATAGTGTACACGTATCAGTTTTATAAATAAAGAAAAGCAGTAACTGGGACTCGAACCAGTGTCATAGCCGTTTGGCAGCATCGCTCAAGTCGGCGTACACAGCACGCTATCCACTCCCTAGATGGTGTAGTGGATAGCGTGCTGTGTACGCCGACTTGAGCGATGCTGCCAAACGGCTATGACACTGGTTCGAGTCCCAGTTACTGCTTTTCTTTATTTAATTAATGAAATTAATTACGATGTGAAATTATTTCTGTGGAATTATTTAGTTTGTTTTCTTTTCCAGGTGTCTACCAGAGCGAAAACAGAAGTTTCTCTTATTGGCCAGATGGATGTGAACATCACATCAAGTGGCCTTCCAACTCAGTTGCAAGTACTCAAAAAGTACTTTTACCACCAAAAGGAGCAAAAATTTGGACGTACTAAATGCCTGAACCTGTGCCTGGATGCCTGTCTCATATTTTGGGAGAGAGCGAGAATCCCCATGATGCGTCGAGATTCGGCCTTGAGGAAGATGGAATCCCTTCTCAAGGAATACGACCGGCTTGTGAAGCACAAGTCACATAAAGCAGAGTCCTTCCGAGTGAAGGAGGCGATGTTCAAGGAGGCAATAGCGAAGGAGATCATGGACAATGCTCATTCACAGGCTAAGGAAATGATGAAGAATCAGGAGGACATCCACTTTCTCGACATGCAGCGTGAAGATCCAAATTCCTGCAGCATGGGCCCTGTTGACATGAAGCTTCACTATAAGGAGATTAGGAAAAGGAAGAGGCTGGACAAGATTAAGGAACAACAGGAGAAGGCCAGGGAGGAACAAGGAGCTGCAGAAGATACGGGGGCTTTAGTGATTTCAACTTCGTCAGAGACTGACTCAGATGTCGTTGACCCAACCGTGGAAGTTTTTCCATCCTCCTCCAAGGGAAATACCAAGAAGCGACGCAGGAATCTGATCTCACAGGATGTGACGACTACCTACGATCGGCTGAATATTTCGTACCGCGATTCAGCTATGTCGTACGCTGCAGCGGCTAAATCACTAGGTTTTGACTTGGATGAACTGTCCATTTCTGCCAGTACCATGTACCGCACACGCAAGGCTCTCAGGAAGGTGGCTGCTGAAAGTTATCAATCCGACAAAGTTTGTCCTGGTCAGCCTCTTGTCTTGCATTGGGATGGTAAGCTCCTACCTGACAATGAGCAATGGAAGGAGCGCGTTGACCAGATCGCCGTCCTCGTCTCTGGCGATGGCAAGGAGAAGTTGCTCGGCATTCCTAAGGTGACGTCCGGAACCGGCGAGAAGATAGCGCGAGTTTGCTTGGATTTGGTCAAGGAACACAGGATGGAAGAGCGCGTGTGGGGACTGTCTTTCGACATGACAGCGTTGAACACCGGGATTCATATCGGGGCCTGCGTCCTGATTGAGAAAGGTCTTGGCAGAGAACTCATGTACTTCCCCTGTTGGCATCACATCTATGAAGTCATCCTCAGCTCCGTCTTCAAGCGTGCATACGGCCCTTCAAGTGGCCCCGATATACCTGTTTTCAAGAGGTTTCAGGCACAATGGAAGTTCATCGACCGGTTGGACGTGCGGCCGTACGATTTTGCTCAAGTCAATGACTCTATGAGGGAACTGAGGGAGAAGTCAGTCCTGCTGGTGAGAGGGATGGTGAGCATGTCGCATCAGCGCGATGACTACAAGGAACTGCTACAGTTGGTTCTCATCTTCCTGGGAGAAGCAAAAGTGGTGGATTTCCCTCTCAGAGCCCCTGGCGCTTACCATCACGCTCGATGGATGGCGATAGCAATCTACTCCTTGAAAGTAATTCTACTGAAGAAGCAGTTCAAGATGTCGAGTCACGAGTTGGAAGCTCTGACAGCCGTAGGTCTCTTCGTGTCCCTCGTCTACATCCGAGGTTGGACTCGTGCTGCAACCTCAAGCAAGGCTGCCGCAGTTGATCTGGAATTTCTGCGTGACATTCGTGTGTTAACGCTGCGCAAGAAGCCATGTCTCGACACCTATGGTACATCTCTGAGACTCTTATTGCCATGGCGTTCTTCGACGCAGATGTGGCAGATGAAGAAAAGGCTCAGATGGTCGTCAGTTTGGGTAAGCCCGCATCGAAAAAGGAACTCAAGCGACCCCAAGGGAAGAACGTCAGGAATCTTGCCTCAAAACACCTGGCGGAGTTCGTGACAGGAAAGACGATGGCTTTCTTCCATGCATTCGACTTGGACACAGAATTCTTGAAAAAGCCAGTTGCCGAGTGGACTGAAGTAGAGGGCTTCAAGCAAGCAGCGGCAACTGTTAACAAAATCTCTGTCATCAATGATCGGGCCGAAAGAGCCATCGCGCTCACCAAAGAGTTCAACTGTTCTCTGACGAAGAACGAAGAGCAGAAGCAGTATTTGCTCAAAACTGTGATGCAGCATAGGGTGAAATACCCGAATAAAACCAAGAAGGATTTCATGGACAAATGATTCGCAAGAAGTGGTTATGTTTTTTGTATCTTTGTGAAAATGTGTAGTGAAATGGTACTCGTTTGTTGAATAAAAATTCATTGACAGATTTTTGTTTAATTTTTTCCGTTTATGATCTGCCAGAGCATCAAACTGGGGACCCGTAAACTTTAAACTATTGAATTAATACTTCGGTTTATCAGTCTCCTCAGCAAATGGAACAAGGGGATCCATGTGGATTAAAATTTTTCCAAACTTTTAATTTATGAAACACCCTAATATATATATATATATATATATATATATATATATATATATATATATATATATATATATATATATATATATTTATTAATACTATAAACACCCAGGAATATCAGTCAGTCAGTCCATCACGCTCAGTTTGTCAGTCAGTCACGCTGAGGAACGTTTGTCGGTCACGCTCAGGAACGTTTAGGTTAAGTCATGATATTTTCATTAGCTTTAACCAAAATATCATGATTTAACCTAACCAATTGTCAAGGGCGTACAATTAACCTAAAAAAATAAATACATTTTTTTTTTTTTTAATTTAACCAAACTAGCACGACTTAACCTAACCAATCGTCAATGCCGTACAGTATAAAGAATCCTCCTCTTAATATATAAAAATAAATAAATAAAAAAAATTTATTGTTTTTTATTTATTTTTTTAGGTTAATTGTACGCCCTTGACGATTGGTTAGGTTAAGTCGTGATAGTTTGGTTAATTTTTGCTACCCACGACCCGCACAAAGGGCGGGTCTTAGGCTAGTGTGTGTGTGTGTGTGTGTGTGTGTGTGTGTGTGTGTGTGTGTATATATATATAATGAACCCATGAAGGAAAAAAGGAAACAGAATAGTCCTCAAGCATTTTCATCTAATGACATCCTCAGGAACACTAAAATAAATAAGTTTGAGACTATATACGGGGTGTCTCAGAAGTTGCTCACCATAGGCTTTATTTAGATTTATGAGGTTTGAGTCAAAATGGTTTATAGGTGATGTTTAATTACAATATATGTTCAATATATGTATAAAAGCTATATTTTCCAGTTATGCATTTACACAAGCCTCTTTGTTTGGCACTTCTCAATTGTGACATAGCTCCCAATAATCCAGTAGTCCCCTCTGATGGTCCAGCACCTCATAATACACCTTTTAGGTATATCCCTTCATACTTTACTTACCATACTCTGGCCACACATGTGCACTACACTGCATGCAAGTGAAAATTACTGACCTCTCTGCCCAACCAATAGGGGGTGCTCAGCAGGTAAAGACAAGCTCATCTAAACCTTCTTAATTAAGCTGGTCTAAGTGTTCTGAAACAAATGAGTAGCAGCACCAGTGTTGCCTCCTGCAAATTAACTTAACTGTGATGTACCGCACCAATGATGCATACCAGGTTGTAGGGGACACTCCACAATTCAGAAAATTTAATAGTCCAGCATGTCTCTGGAACTAATTGTGCCAGCCTAGAGAGGCTAGTGAATTTTCAGTACAAACATTCTCACTGTCACCACAAAATCTTTTGAAAATGTACACGTACCTCATTGTTGCAATCAGCTTCAAATAATTCAAATGGAATTTCTGATGTCTCACAAGAATCTATATGGCACAAAGGTGAGCTGGAAGGTTCCACTTTTATTGGATGACTATAATGCCATTCTGAAGTTGTTTCAGCCACATTTTTAAGAGATGCATAATCCTTAGAGTCATTGTGAGACTGGTCTCCCCTTAATTTTCCATCAGTAACTGGCTGTATCAACTGTTCATGATTTAAAATAAATTTTAAATTAAAAACTGGAAATTATGGAATGTTTACCTGAAAAAGAGCACACACACACAAAAAAAAATTATATCCCTTTATAACATGGCTGAAAAAAAAAAAGGCCCACCTTGGTTTTCTTGGGTAAAATTGGGTCAACTGTTTTTTTTTATTTTTCTTTGTTTCTATGAATTATTAGGCCAATTTCTATTATTTAATGGCATATATGACTAATACTACTATAATGGAGCCGGTGTGAAGTGATTGTGACTATTCAACTTGTGTGTTTGTTTATGAATGTTTTCTGATTATTTACCCACTTTTTCAGAGATTTAGATATAGATAGATTTTTTCTTCAGAAATAAATCTATAAACTACTAACTAAATACCTTAGCTACAAAACTGAGTTAAGTGACTGATAAAGTAATTACTGATTTATAAATAAGCAATGCCTTTGGGTAGTGGAAGATCTAAGTGTTCAGAGTGGAATGAAGTAAATACATTAGAAAATGATTCAAGCAAAGTCAGCCAAAGTGGAGCATGTGAGAGCCCACTTGAATAAATGATCCAAAAGAAAAAAAAGGAAATTAAGTCCAACAACAAGCCATAACAATTATCCACTTGATCTTGAAGCAGCAGTGGCTGGCTATAGTAACATTACAGATTTTGAAATTCAGAAGAATTGTGATACTAGGGTTTTATCAATGTCATCAATCGAACCTTGCAGCAGTACCCCTATTAAAGTCAAGAAGCAGAAAAGTTTAGATAATTTTGTCATCAGAACCAGTGCTGAACAAAAGGATTCTCTAGACCTTCAAGTTGTTCATTTTTTTTTTATTCTGCTATTATACCATTCAGTGGTGTTGAGAACAAGCAATTCTTAAAATGAAATGAAATGGTGAGCCCCAGATACCATTCTCCAAATAGGAAGAAATTAGCAAGTGAACTGTTGGCCAAAATGAATGAAGAAGTGATTTAAAGTGGGGGGGGGGGGGGGGGGGGGGGGGGGAATGAGAACTGTACAATAATTCTATGCAAGAATGGCACAAAAATGCATTTGGTTTCAATTGTTGATCCAGGCTCAAACAAGAAAACTGCACAATTCTGTACTGGATTAGCTGAGGAAGCAATTCTGCAAATGAAGGAATGCTTCAACAAAGTGGTAAATATCCATCTTACAACTATTATTTGCCAATTTAAATATTTATGCAATCATTGTACTTGAATCATATTGAATTGTGTTTTAATCATTTTTGCACCAAAAATCAGAATCAGGTATATTGTATTTAAGGGGGGTCGAAACACATCAAAAATCAAGTTTCTCCAATTCCACAGTATGCATGTAGTTGGAAATGATGATCTCAACATCTTGTAAAAAAAATTACTATATGTGACCCCCCTTACCCCTTCCATAGCATTCCCCCCATTTTACTCTCTCCACAGATATAAACCCCAAATGTGACAATCATGCATTATATTAAGTCTTATTAAGTAGATTAGATTAATTTAGATAGATTATTTAGATAGACTGAATAGATCACAGATTAATTTAGATAGATTAGATGAATTATATAAATTATTGTCACATATTTTGGTTTAGTTTCAGATTGTTTATGACTGAATGAGTTATGATTTAATTCCAAATGAGTTATATTAAATTCTGATTGAATGATTCAATTGCTAGAATTTAACAATTAGTTTCTTGTTATTAATGCTACTAGGCCTAAATAAGTGAAATCATGGCAACAAGAAGCAAAACACACAATTCAACATTTGGTCACCCTGCAGAATTTCCACCTTCAATGACTCCTTTAAAGGCTGACGTATTTAGGCATTATTTATTGGTAAGAAAATGAGAACTGATTTTGAAAGGTTCTAGAACAGCAAAAGAATGCTACAGAATTGTCACTAAAGATGTGGAAGCCATTTGGGAGAAGTTTTCCTTTCCACATATAGGATTTAAAGGAATAGCTATAAAAGTTGAACGATTGATAGAATCTGCAGCAAAGCTAAATAAAGTACCATTAAAACAAAGAAACAACAGTTTTCAAAGGGTGGAGACATTCAATGAAATGTTTGATATTTGCACTTGTACTTGTTACGGTAAAAAAAATCAGTCAAATGGATTGTAGATGTGATATTAGAGTTCCAATGATTGAGTGGGAGTCTTTTGTGGGGCAAAAACAAAGAAAAAACCAACTAGGACCAATCGACAGAGTAATGACTTCCGCAAGAAAAAAAGACTCATGATAGAATTAAAGGATTAGAAAGAAGAGCCAAGATAAGCCTAGATATGAATGTCGCCTCAACCAGCAAACTGGACCCTTTACATATTATGGAAGATGAGAGCATGGAAATTGATGATGACAGCTATGATATTGACTTTGTTCCAGATTTTGAGCTGAGAGAAAACCATCAGAACAGAAATATTTGATTTATTTATGATATTTATGATTCATCAGCCAGACTCTGTACTGAACGGATGCATTTCCTGAGCTCTCTGATATTGCATCTACTTTTGTATATTGCTGAGAATTTTGCTTTTGGATAGTTTTGAATTTTATATACTTGCATTTAAATTCACGTTGTTATAGTTAAGTAATTGAATATTAGTGGTTTTTAGCGATTTAGAAGTTTTCATAGCGTGCCAACTTAATTCAACTTATACCTGTGATAGTCTAAACTAATTTTTAAATCCACGATGCCGTCGCAGAAAGCGTCGTGTGTTAGGTGTAGGGTAAACCGGTGGTATTCAGAATTTAAGGATTATAACGGCAGTCCAATGGTGATACCGATAGATCAGTTTGTTTCTTTTGCGAGTTCATGGAGGAATTAGTTGACATAAAATGCAGTGTAGGTGAGGTAGTGGAAAGACTTGCAATGCTTGATGAGGGCAGGGGTAGGGCTATGGTTGACAGAAGCTGAACCAATACTAACGCTGAAGACGTTAGTAATTTGAAGGGTGAGGTGCGTAACCTAGTTTCTAGTTTAGGTAGCTTCTCTGGAAGGTTAGATAGAGTTGAGGAAGGGGTTAAGGTTAGTCTGAGAGTAGTAGATAGCGAGGGATTTAGAGAGGTTAAGGGTGGAGCTAGGCCGCGTATATTAGGTGATAGGAATCCCCTCCCTATCAAGGTTTCGAACCCTTTTGCCCATTTGGAAAGGGACGTGAATGAGGGGGTAAACGACTTTAATCGGGGACTCTTTAGTGTGCCACACGGACAAAGAGTTCATTGAACCGCATCCAACCAAGAGGAGGAGGGTCTGTCTCCCAGGGGCCAGGCTTGACAGAGTTAGAGACAAAGTGGATAGGATTGACGTTGCCTCCTGTCACTCAATGTTGGTGATGATGGTAGGAGGCAACGACTCGTATAGGCCTGATACGAGAGTGCCTGACCTTTTGGAGAGATATAGGGGGTCAGATAGGTCTTTAGTTCTAGGTATTACCACTAGGCACGGGTTGGGTCTTAGAATTACATCAAAAACAATATTTTTGAATAACAAATTAGAAGAGATTTGTGCTGAGGAAAATGTACCCTTTGTGAAGCTGTGGTCTGAATTCAGTGATCCTAGCCTTTTTATAAAAGATGGGGTGCATTTTAATGAAATAGGTAATGCTAGGCTAGGTACCGTAGGTTAATAGACGAAAACGTGCGAAAGCTGTATAGGTCGAGGTCGTCTTTAAACATTGTGGGTCCGGGGAACGCAGGCCCGACGTGATAGTTTAAAACGCGGGCCCGTGGTAAAAATTAACTTAAACGTCTTTTATTGTAACGCACATAGTATTAGAAATAAATTAAATGAATTTAAGACAATAATTTATTCCGGCAACTATGATATAGTTGCTATCACTGAAACTTGGTTAAATACCATGACTCGGGACTTGTTGGGGGAACTTGATATACCGAGTTTTAAGCTCTCTACTAATGATAGGTTACATAGGTTTGGTGGAGGTGTTTTGCTGTACATTCGTAATTCCCTTAGGGTTATCGAGGTTAAGTTAGATTTTCCAGCAGCAATTAATGTGATATGTGTTGAAGTTAGGGCGCGTAGTATTAGTTTTAATTTTGTTGTTGTTTATAGACCTCCTGTTCAACCCCTCAATACCAATACTAGATTTTACTCACTTCTTGGTAATTTTATTGATAATTGGAATAGTAAAATTGTCGGAGACTTTAACTGCCCTAATGTTAATTACGAGAATTTTACTGGTAATGAGGAGGGTTTGAGATTGGTTGAGTTTATGGACGATAACTTTTTACGACAGATAGTTACCGAACCAACGCGCGGTGATAATATTTTAGATTTGGTGATGACAAACAGCGAGAATATAGTCGAAGGTTTAGAAGTAGGCGAGAGTTTAGGATGTAGTGATCATCAAATTCTTAGGTTTAAGTTATTGATAAAAACACTCAGGATAGTAACGTAATAGAAGTCCCTGATTTTCGTAGGGCTAATTTTGATAGTTTTGCGGATAGGATGAGAGTAGTGGACTGGGATAACTTATTTATGGGTAATGACACAAATTTGCGTTGGGTGGCGTTTAAAGAAAGTTTTAGGAATATTGAAAGGGAGTTTATTCCTCGTAGGCCCAAGCGCGCTAGAAATCGTGGTAGGCCGAAGTGGTGGACTAGGGAAATAGGCGAGTTCATAAACGAGCGTAATAGAGCGTATAGACTTATAAGCGCAATGGCACGGCAGCTAACTTTAATAGATATATCGAGCTTAGGCGTCAGGTTAAAAGATCAGTTAGGAATGCTAAGCGTAATTTAGAGATACTTATAGCTGCGGATAATATAATCCAAAAAAGTTTTTTGAATACGTAAATAATCGTCAGCAGTAAAAGATAACATAGGCCCTTTAATGGGCGCTTTGGCTTCTGATGCTCAGGCGATGGCGGGTATTTTAAATAACTTTTTTGCAACAGTTTTTACCGTAGAAGACGTAAATAATGTCCCCGACGTGGATGATATCGTTCCATTTAGTAGCAGGACTATTTTGGATGAAATAACTGTTTACGAGGGTGCGATTGCGCATTATATCGATAGGCTAAAAGTTAGCAAGGCTCCAGGCCCCGACGCTTTTTATCCCAGACATTTGAAAGATGTTATTGTAGGCCCCTTAAAGATGATTTTTAATCAGTCACTCGAAATGGGGATTATTCCTGAAGACTTCAAATTAGCTAACGTCACGCCTATTTTTAAAAAAGGCGACCGCGCAGTAGCTAGCAATTATAGGCCCATTAGCTTAATGTCAATTGTCGGTAAACTTTTGGAATCCATAGTTAGGGATCGTATCACTTAGAAAGTAGAGATTTGATTAATAGTAGTCAGCATGGGTTTCGACACCATAGGTCTTGTTTAACTAATTTGTTAGAATTTTATAACGAAATAGTACGCGAATACGATAGGCATAGAGCAGCTGACGTTATTTATTTAGATTTTAAAAAGGCGTTCGATACAGTTCCGCATAGGAGACTAATTGCGAAGGTAAAGCGCAGTATACGCGGTCAGGTAGCTAACTGGTTAGAAGAATGGCTTCGTGCTAGGAGACAGAGGGTCGTAGTTAATGGTAGTGAATCGGGTGGTTAGATGTAGGTAGCGGTGTCCCACAGGGTTCAGTGTTAGGCCCATTGCTATTCGTAATTTACATTAACGACATAGATGTAGGATTGACTAGTAACGTGTCAAAATTCGCGGACGATACTAAAATAGGCGGTAAGGTTGTTAACGAGGACGATAGAAATAGGCTCCAAGACGATGTAAATAGGATTATGGAGTGGACAGATAAGTGGCAGATGCAATTTAACGTAGACAAATGTAAAGTTTTGCATATAGGTTCTCGCAACAATAATTACACGTACACGATGGATGATAGCGAGCGTTGACGAGGAAGTAGATTTAGGCGTACGCGTATCTAAGGATTTAAAGGTTAGGAACCAGTGCCTGGAGTCTTGCGCAAAAGCTAATAGGATGTTAGGCTTCATAGCGCGTAATTTCGAATTTAAATCGAAGGATATTATATTGCCCCTTTACAAGTCCCTAGTCAGGCCTCATTTAGAATATGCAGTTCAGTTTTGGTGCCCGTACTTGCGTGAGGATATTGATAGGTTAGAAAGGGTTCAGCGTCGTGCCACGAAACTATTCCGTCATTGCGCAATAAGCCTTATGAAGATAGGATTAAAGAGTTAGACCTGTATTCACTCGAAACTAGGAGATTAAGGGGGAGCTTATTGAAGTTTTCAAAATCGTTAATAACATCGATAACGTAAATTTTGACAAATTGTTCACTTTCGATAATAGTAATACTCGCAATAACGGATTTAAGTTGCGTGGCAGACGTTTCATTACTAATATCGCTAAAAACTTCTTTACGTTTAAAGTAATTGATAAATGGAATAATCTTCCCGCGTCAGTCGTTCATTCTACCAGCGTTAATATGTTTAAGAACCGTCTTGACAGACATTTTAAAAATATTAACGTTGTTTAAAATAAAAAACAAAGTTAGCAACAGGAGCTCTGGTGGTGGTGCTCGAGGATGAGTCTGTTGATGAGAATGCCAGCTTGTGACATGCCAGCGTGTGATGCCAGCAATAAAATTAAAAAAAAAAAAAAAAATTAGACTAACACGAATATAGATGTAGCTCGTAGAGTAAATTAACCCACTTTTTGTTTAACTTTACCTACTTTTTTTTTTCTTATCCTCTCCTTACTTTGCATGTCTGTAACTCTCTTTTCTTGCATGTTTGTAGTTTGCATGGTATGACAGTGAGTTAAGACTGTGTTTGCATGGTTTGTACGCATTCTTATTTTACTTCTTTTCATCTTTCACCCCTCTCCTATTCTCCCTGACTATTTTTCTGACTTGTCAGCAGTGGCTGGCAGATGATGATGGCGAGTCTTTTTTCTTTTTCTGAATGAATGTTAACCCACGAGTGATAGGTGTTCCTCCTTACTTAACCCCTTATTCTCTTCTCTTCACCTCCTACTCTTTCATTTCTCTCGGGCTAACCTTAGAGTGGATCTTTGGGTCTTTGTTAGCCTTAGCTTCTGTAGATCTGTAAATAACTTAACAATAACAGCAGATAGATACTGTGCAAGTTACAGAGCTACTGCAGCTATAGTAAATGCAGTTTTGAAGGATATGGGAATATTAGATGAAACCAATATGTTGGATAGGAAAAAAGTGGAAAGAGAAAGAATGTGTGTGGGTAAAAAGAACATAATCAAAGTGAAATCAGTGAACACACAGATTGAAGGCATCAGATTTGATGGTAGGAAAGATCAAACTAAGACAAAGAAGGGAATGGAGTACAAAGAACATTATGTAATAGTCAAAGAACCTGGTAATGTTTACATGGATCATATAGCTCCAGATAACGGAACTGCTTGTTGTATTGCAGATGAAATAATAACTTTTATAGTTGATTCTAATAGCAAAGAGTCCCTCAAAGCTTTGCTATGCGATGGTACCCGAGTGAACACGCAGGATTGGCAGAGTGCTAAAATTGATTGAATTATATCTGGACAGGCTGGTACAATGGCTGCTTTGCCCTTCAGGCACGTATTTGAAGCAATTGATGGAAAAACTTCAGGACCAAACACCTTCAAAGGTTCTCTTGGAAATAAACTCCGAGAGGATTTGACCAAACTGGATATAGTTGATTATATCCCTGTAGAGGACAACATTAAAGAAGTTTTGGCCAATATTGTTAAAAGTTTCAGCAGTGATCAAAAATATATGTATGAAATGTGCATTAGCATACAATCTGGATGCATCTCACAAGTGTTAGCCACCAGATCCCCAGGTGCCCACCATCATGCAAGATGGCTAACACGAGCAAACATGATCCTGCGCTTGTGTGTGTCTACACAGAATCCAGACAAAAACATCCAAGACCTAGTAAAAAATTATAATGCTGGTTTATGCTCCAGGCTGGTTTTGGATAAAGTCTCATCCAAAGGCAAATGAGGGAGCATCCAATTTTTGGTATATCATGCACTTGCTTAAAGGCTTAGATAAAAAGCATCGGATGATAATGGAGTGTGTCCTCAGAAATAACGCCTATTTTGCCCACCCAGAGAATATCTTACTCTCAATGATAACAGACACAAGAAGAGAGGTCAGAGAGCTGGCTCTTCAGCACATCATTCGAGCAAGAACTAGGAGCACCAATGTGAGAAATTTTGAGCTGCCAAAAACACTGAACTTTGAAGCAGACAATTATCCTAACATGATTGACTGGGACAATGAAACCATCACCCCTCCATCTATTTTACAGAATTTGACAAATAATGATAATCTTAAAGTTCGAAATGAACCACTTCAGCTTATTCCTTTTCCCTGTCACAGCCAGGGAGTAGAACATGCTGTAAATGTGGTAACAGAAGCATCACAAGATAGAATTGGTTACGAAAACAGAAAATTTATTTTGAATGTACTGGAGTCAAGAAAAAAGCTACCTGTGTTCCAATGGAAAGGTCAGTGATGTCAGTAATTTATGATTTTAAATTTCTTAAGGTGAATATTTTGGTTTTAATATGCTTCAATTAAATTTCTTAAGGTGAATATTTTGATTTTAGTATGCTTCAATTGATTCTTTAAGTAATATACGGAGAAAGATTTATATATACATATATATAATTTACTTTAACCCTTTCACTCCCAAATTATGTTTAAGATTAAGACAATTTTATACCTTAACGTTATTCTCTACAAGGACTAAAATCTCGTAAAATTGCGTGGTCAAACGCGTACAACCATGGGCATGAAAGGGTTAATCTTTGTCATTTATCAGGTTTTTTATTCAAAGAATTGGTTTCAATTTCATTTCAATCTAAAAAAAGCGGGGGCATATGCAATAGGTTAGGGGGGCGCATAGCAGTGTAATTACAGTATGTTGTTTAGGGGCCCAAAGGAAACTCCAAGCAGTGTGTAGAATAAGAATACAAAATTTCAACCCCCCCTACTGTATATACAAGTTCATCTTTGTATTTTTTACCAACACTGCACATAATTTTAATATCTGTAACAAACTGATATTCATTCTAACAATACTGTAGTGAATATTGATACAAGATCTAATAATTTGTTTTTCATGCTACTGCAAGTGTTTGCAGTGTATACTGACAATGAAAAAAGATGTTAAGGATGAAAGAATTTGCTCTTAATTTGCTCGAGAGAGAAGTTACTCCAAAGACCATCTTGAAACATGTGATGCAAGTTCAATATACTTCAGAAACCATCATCAACCACACACAAGTTGGCTATTGGGGAGTTACCAACAGGTAATTATTATTACAGACTACAAATTTTAAGATTTATAATCCAAAACATTTAGATAATGTTTGTAAATGGATGTAAACTTTGATTTCAATTTATAAAATGAAATAACCACACTTTGCTCCCATGTATTTTTTTTCAGCATAAGCTCATTGAGCTAGCTGCTTATGCAAGATAGGTTAAGATAATGAAGAACTGCATTACTTGGCTTGTTTTAAAGGGTTGGCTGAAAGAGAAAGGAGGGAAAATGCCCCAGATGCCAAATGAAATAAACTGGAACTCTAAGTGGACAAGTGGACTGTGTTGAGACTTGTGTTTCTAACTATATCACCTACTTAGAAATCAGGAGAGGATGACACTGAAGTTCCAGCAAGTATTGGAAAAGTTAATGACAATGTTGGGCACTACCATGAAGCACAGTATCTCTTGACCCAGCTGACACACTTTGCAAATGCCCTTGATCAGGTAAAGATATATAATCTGCTAAATTTAAATTTATGTACTATAGCTATGTACATTTTTTTTATGCAGGAAGGAGGGGGCAAGGGCAAATGCCTGCCTGCAAAAGCACCCCCCACAGAGAGAGAGAGAGAGAGAGAGAGAGAGAGAGAGAGAGAGAGAGAGAGAGAGAGAGAGAGAGTTACAAGGAGTTACAAGGAAAAGAAGTACCTCAAAAGGCCTTGCGGCCCATACCGAGGAGGTACCAATGGCAACGGGTGCCAGGGAAAATTTTGTCTTTCAAACTATGCTAGCAGTAGTAGAAAACTGGATAGAAAAGTAGAAGGCTCTCTCCCACCCTCCGCTCCCTCCCTGCCAGAGGCAGGTACGGAAAAAGGTTGAAGAAAATACCTTGACCCTGGAAAAGTAGCCAAGGAAATTTTACAGGAAAGTGGAGAATATATAAATAGCTCTATATTTAGCTTGCTCACAGAGACACCGAGCAAGCGAACTCCTGCAGAGTTTTCTGAGGTTTTAATCTTAAACTATGAGTGTGTTGTACTTTGTCTAGCCTATTTTTAAACAGATTTACACTTTGACTGGAAACAGCCTCTGAGGGAAGTTGGTTCCAGATATCAACTATTTTACAGGAAAAGAAATTTCCGCAGACTGAGGTCCTAAATGTCTTTACACACTCAAATAGTGTGCAAGATTTTGTCTAACCTTTTTCTGAACTGATCCACAGAGGAACTGTTCACAACTTCCGAAGGTAACCTGTTCCATGTGTCACAGATCTTATACGTAACGTAATTCCCACACACACTAGTCCTAAACCGTTTCAAATCCAACTTCCAACCATTGTTGCGAGTTGGGTTACCATTTAAACTAAACATACTTCTAAAATCGACATCGTTGAACCCTCGTAAGAGCTTGAAAACCTCGATCAGTTGACCGCGCAGCCTCCGAGTTTCAAGCGAAAACAAGTTCAGGGCGCGTAACCGTCGATTGTAGCCCATATGCCTAACGGAAGGGATCAACTTTGTGGCCCTCGCCTGCACTCGCTCCAGCCTCTCAATATCTTTCCTGAGGGTGGGCGACCAGAACTGCACAGCATACTCCAGGTACGGCCGAACAAGGGAATTGTACAGTGAGAGCACAATCTCCTTGTTCCGAAACTGAAATTGCCTCCTGATATAACCCAATAGTTTCTGGGCTTTCTTTTCCATCTCTACACACTGTTTCGTAAACTTAAGGTCGCTGCTAATTAGCACACCCAAGTCCTTTTCTAAATCAGTCCTATTCCAGAGAGAGAGAGAGAGAGAGAGAGAGAGAGAGGAGAGAGAGAGAGAGAGAGAGAGAGAGAGAGAGAGAGTTACAAGGAGTTACAAGGAAAAGAAGTACCTCAAAAGGCCTTGCGGCCCATACCGAGGAGGTACCAATGGCAACGGGTGCCACGGAAAATTTTCTACACACTCAAAGAGTGTGCAAAATTTGGTCTAACCTTTTCTTGAACTGATCCACAGAGGAACTGTTCACAACTTCCGAAGGTAACCTGTTCCATGTGTCACAGATCTTATACGTAACGTAATTCCCACACACACTAGTCCTAAACCGTTTCAAATCCAGCTTCCAACCATTGTTGCGAGTTGGGTTATCATTTAAACTAAACATACTTCTAAAATCGACATCGTTGAACCCTCGTAAGAGCTTGAAAACCTCGATCAGTTGACTCTCCGAGAGAGAGAGAGAGAGAGAGAGAGAGAGAGAGAGGAGAGAGAGAGAGAGAGAGAGAGAGAGAGAGGAGAGAGAGAGAGTTACAAGGAGTTACAAGGAAAAGAAGTACCTCAAAAGGCCTTGCGGCCCATACCGAGGAGGTACCAATGGCAACGGGTGCCACGAAATTTTGTCTTTCAAACTATGCTAGCAGTAGTAGAAAACTGGATAGAAAAGTAGAAGGCTCTCTCCCCACCCTCCGCTCCCTCCCTGCCAGAGGCAGTACGGAAAAAGGTTGAAGAAAATACCTTGACCCTGGAAAAGTAGCCAAGGAAATTTTACAGGAAAGTGGAGAATATATAAATAGCTCTATATTTAGCTTGCTCACAGAGACACCGAGCAAGCGAACTCCTGCAGAGTTTTCTGAGGTTTTAATCTTAAACTATGAGTGTGTTCTGTACTTTGTCTAGCCTATTTTTAAACAGATTTACACTTTGACTGGAAACATCCTCTGAGGGAAGTTGGTTCCAGATATCAACTATTTTACAGGAAAAGAAATTTCCGCAGACTGAGGTCCTAAATGTCTTTACACACTCAAATAGTGTGCAAGATTTCGTCTAACCTTTTCTTGAACTGATCCACAGAGGAACTGTTCACAACTTCCGAAGGTAACCTGTTCCATGTGTCACAGATCTTATACGTAACGTAATTCCCACACACACTAGTCCTAAACCGTTTCAAATCCAACTTCCAACCATTGTTGCGAGTTGGGTTATCATTTAAACTAAACATACTTCTAAAATCGACATCGTTGAACCCTCGTAAGAGCTTGAAAACCTCGATCAGTTGACCGCGCAGCCTCCGAGTTTCAAGCGAAAACAAGTTCAGGGCGCGTAACCGTCGATTGTAGCCCATATGCCTAACGGAAGGATCAACTTTGTGGCCCTCGCCTGCACTCGCTCCAGCCTCTCAATATCTTTCCTGAGGGTGGGCGACCAGAACTGCACAGCATACTCCAGGTACGGCCGAACAAGGGAATTGTACAGTGAGAGCACAATCTCCTTGTTCCGAAACTGAAATTGCCTCCTGATATAACCCAATAGTTTCTGGGCTTTCTTTTCCATCTCTACACACTGTTTCGTAACTTAAGGTCGCTGCTAATTAGCACACCCAAGTCCTTTTCTAAATCAGTCACCTCGATATTACTGCCCAACATCGAGTAGTCCGACTTGGGATTGGCGTAGCCAATGTGCATCACTTTGCATTTTACCCAAGTTAACGGCATTTGCCATTTTTCGGACCACTCTCCTATCCTACCTAGGTCCGCACGCAGTTCCTCGATCGCTTCGGGCGTCCCCATTGGCCCCAAGCTTGGTGTCATCAGCGAATTTGGCGATCCGACTGACGATGCCACCGTCGATATCATTTATGTAAATGGTAAACAACAGTGGCCCCAAAACGGAACCCTGAGGAACCCCACTAGTGACCGAGGCCCAACCCGAACTAGCCCCTTTAATTACCACCCTCTGCCGCCTATTCCTTAGCCAGTTTTCAATCCACCTACCTATTTCCCCACCGATACCCAGCGCGCGCACTTTCGCCATTAGCCGGCGGTGAGGTACCTTATCAAAGGCTTTCTGAAAGTCGAGATAAAGTATATCAATCGCCCTACTCTTATCGTACTCACTCAACATGACGTGGAAAAACTCGAGCAAGTTGGTGAGACACGACCTATGCCGTCTAAACCCATGTTGGGAGTCCCCAAGCAGCTTGTAGGAATCCAAATGGTCAACGATTCTATCAGCTATTATCCTTTCTAATAATTTACCTACAACTGAAGTGAGACTAATAGGACGATAGTTCCCTGGACTTTCGTGATCCCCTTTCTTAAGATAGGGGTCACGTTGGCCTCTCTCCAGTCACCAGGCACCTGGCCCATCTCCAACGATTTGTTGAAGACTGTAGCCAGGTGGGGAGCCACCTGGTCGCGCACTTCTCGCAAAACACTGGGGAGAAACTGGTCTGGCCCAGGAGCCTTAAACGCGCTCAGTTTTCTATTCTATGAGCAACGACTGTCGCGGTACATCTAACACTATCCAGGTCAGCACCTTCGTGCCTCACAGCTGGCTCGGGGATGACGCGGGTATCCTCCCTGGTGAACACTCCCGCAAAGTACTCATTAAGCCCTTAGCGATGTCCGCGTCGGAGGTCCGCAGAACGCCGCTTCCGTCCTTTAAAGGACCTATCATGCTTCTAATAGGCTTTCTACTATTAACATAATGAAGAACTCCTTAGGGTTCCTCTTGCAGAGGCTTGCCACCCGTAGTTCTTCGTTACGTTTCGCTAGCCTAACCTTCGCCTTCACTTCCCTACACAGGCGGACATACGCTTCAGTGTTCTCGTGGGAACGATTGGCCTTCGCCCTCCTATACACTACTTTCCTATTTCGGATAGCCGAAGCGATGCCACGATTGAACCACTTAGGCTGCGTTGAAGCAGGGGTGACCAGTTTTGAGGGTATGGCAGCAGACTGCAGCACCATAAACTCATCCCGGAATGCACTCCACACTCCCTCAACATCGCCGCCAACCTCTAACCCCATCTCTGCTACGCTATCCCTGAGTCTAACAAAGTTCGCCCGCCGGAGATCGAGCTTACTGCCTCTCGAGTTACTACGCTTCACCCGAGGGACGCACACACGGAACCTAATAATACCGTGATCACTCCCGCCCAACGATTCGTCAACGGAGAGGCCAGTGACGAGGTTGTCTTCGGTCGTGAATACTAAGTCTAGAACGCTTTCGCCTCGTGTAGGCTCGTTGACCCACTGAGTGAGGAAGTTCTCATCAGCAAAGTCAACTAGCCTCCTCCCTTCAGCATCGGCAGTCCTGTTTTCCCACTTTATGCCGCGACAGTTGAAGTCTCCTAAAACTACACACACCCTATCCCCTAGCAGGCTACTGAGTTCGGTGTACAGGGCTGTATCCTCCTCGAGGAGGAGATGCGGAGGTCTGTACACCAAGATTAACCTATAGTTTCGTCCCTCCCACGTTCAGATCGACGCCAAGCAGCTCCCGTTCCGACCGGAACTGGCAGTCAACCGGACTCAACGTGTCTCTGACGTATATTAGTACCCCACCCCCTCCCCACGGGTGCGGTCTTTGCGAAACATTCTATACCCGGGAATTTCGAACTCCCCAACGTAGTCCCTACGATCAGTATGAATCCAGGACTCGGTGATAGCAACGATATCCTGGTATTCTGATGCTAAGAGCGCCCGTAGCTCGCGAAACTTGTTCCTAATTGACCTAGCATTAAAAAGCATTGCACGGAGGGAGCCTTCCCTATTCTGACCGCCCCCTAGCACGACCCGTTTTCCCGAACAGAGAAGAGAGAGAGAGAGAGAGAGAGAGAGAGAGAGAGAGAGAGAGAGAGAGAGAGAGAGAGAGAGAGAGAGAGAGAGAGAGAGTTTACAAGAAAAGAAGTACCTCAAAAGGCCTTGCGGCCCATACGAGGAGGTACCAATGGCAACGGGTGCCACGGAAAATTTTCTACACACTCAAAGAGTGTGCAAAATTTGGTCTAACCTTTTCTTGAACTGATCCACAGAGGAACTGTTCACAACTTCCGAAGGTAACCTGTTCCATGTGTCACAGATCTTATACGTAAAGTAATTCCCACACACACTAGTCCTAAACCGTTTCAAATCCAACTTCCAACCATTGTTGCGAGTTGGGTTTTATCATTTAAACTAAACATACTTCTAAAATCGACATCGTTGAACCCTCGTAAGAGCTTGAAAACCTCGATCAGTTGACCGCGCAGCCTCCGAGTTTCAAGCGAAAACAAGTTCAGGGCGCGTAACCGTCGATTGTAGCCCATATGCCTAACGGAAGGGATTAACTTTGTGGCCCTCGCCTGCACTCGCTCCAGCCTCTCAATATCTTTCCTGAGGGTGGGCGACCAGAACTGCACAGCATACTCCAGGTACGGCCGAACAAGGGAATTGTACAGTGAGAGCACAATCTCCTTGTTCCGAAACTGAAATTGCCTCCTGATATAACCCAATAGTTTCTGGGCTTTCTTTTCCACCTCTACACACTGTTTCGTAAACTTAAGGTCGCTGCTAATTAGCACACCCAAGTCCTTTTCTAAATCAGTCACCTCGATATTACTGCCCAACATCGAGTAGTCCGACTTGGGATTGGCGTAGCCAATGTGCATCACTTTGCATTTACCCAAGTTAAACGGCATTTGCCATTTTTCGGACCACTCTCCTATCCTACCTAGGTCCGCACGCAGTTCCTCGATCGCTTCGGGCGTCCCAACATTGGCCCCAAGCTTGGTGTCATCAGCGAATTTGGCGATCCGACTGACGATGCCACCGTCGATATCATTTATGTAAATGGTAAACAACAGTGGCCCCAAAACGGAACCCTGAGGAACCCCACTAGTGACCGAGGCCCAACCCGAACTAGCCCCTTTAATTACCACCCTCTGCCGCCTATTCCTCAGCCAGTTTTCAATCCACCTACCTATTTCCCCACCGATACCCAGCGCGCGCACTTTCGCCATTAGCCGGCGGTGAGGTACCTTATCAAAGGCTTTCTGAAAGTCGAGATAAAGTATATCAATCGCCCTACTCTTATCGTACTCACTCAACATGACGTGGAAAAACTCGAGCAAGTTGGTGAGACACGACCTATGCCGTCTAAACCCATGTTGGGAGTCCCCAAGCAGCTTGTAGGAATCCAAATGGTCAACGATTCTATCAGCTATTATCCTTTCTAATAATTTACCTACAACTGAAGTGAGACTAATAGGACGATAGTTCCCTGGACTTTCGTGATCCCCTTTCTTAAAGATAGGGGTCACGTTGGCCTCCCTCCAGTCACCAGGCACCTGGCCCATCTCCAACGATTTGTTGAAGACTGTAGCCAGGTGGAGAGAGAGAGAGAGAGAGAGAGAGAGAGAGAGAGAGAGAGAGAGAGTTACAAGGAGTTACAAGGAAAAGAAGTACCTCAAAAGGCCTTGCGGCCCATACCGAGGAGGTACCAATGGCAACGGGTGCCAGGGAAAATTTTGTCTTTCAAACTATGCTAGCAGTAGTAGAAAACTGGATAGAAAAGTAGAAGGCTCTCTCCCCACCCTCCGCTCCCTCCCTGCCAGAGGCAGGTACGGAAAAAGGTTGAAGAAAATACCTTGACCCTGGAAAAGTAGCCAAGGAAATTTACAGGAAAGTGGAGAATATATAAATAGCTCTATATTTAGCTTGCTCACAGAGACACCGAGCAAGCGAACTCCTGCAGAGTTTTCTGAGGTTTTAATCTTAAACTATGAGTGTGTTCTGTACTTTGTCTAGCCTATTTTTAAACAGATTTACACTTTGACTGGAAACATCCTCTGAGGGAAGTTGGTTCCAGATATCAACTATTTTACAGAAAAGAAATTTCCGCAGACTGAGGTCCTAAATGTCTTTACACACTCAAATAGTGTGCAAGATTTCGTCTAACCTTTTCTTGAACTGATCCACAGAGGAACTGTTCACAACTTCCGAAGGTAACCTGTTCCATGTGTCACAGATCTTATACGTAACGTAATTCCCACACACACTAGTCCTAAACCGTTTCAAATCCAACTTCCAACCATTGTTGCGAGTTGGGTTATCATTTAAACTAAACATACTTCTAAAATCGACATCGTTGAACCCTCGTAAGAGCTTGAAAACCTCGATCAGTTGACCGCGCAGCCTCCGAGTTTCAAGCGAAAACAAGTTCAGGGCGCGTAACCGTCGATTGTAGCCCATATGCCTAACGGAAGGGATCAACTTTGTGGCCCTCGCCTGCACTCGCTCCAGCCTCTCAATATCTTTCCTGAGGGTGGGCGACCAGAACTGCACAGCATACTGCAGGTACGGCCGAACAAGGGAATTGTACAGTGAGAGCACAATCTCCTTGTTCCGAAACTGAAATTGCCTCCTGATATAACCCAATAGTTTCTGGGCTTTCTTTTCCATCTCTACACACTGTTTCGTAAACTTAAGGTCACTGCTAATTAGCACACCCAAGTCCTTTTCTAAATCAGTCACCTCGATATTACTGCCCAACATCGAGTAGTCCGACTTGGGATTGGCGTAGCCAATGTGCATCACTTTGCATTTACCCAAGTTAAACGGCATTTGCCATTTTTCGGACCACTCTCCTATCCTACCTAGGTCCGCACGCAGTTCCTCGATCGCTTCGGGCGTCCCAACATTGACCCCAAGCTTGGTGTCATCAGCGAATTTGGCGATCCGACTGACGATGCCACCGTCGATATCATTTATGTAAATGGTAAACAACAGTGGCCCAAAACGGAACCCTGAGGAACCCCACTAGTGACCGAGGCCCAACCCGAACTAGCCCCTTTAATTACCACCCTCTGCCGCCTATCCTTAGCCAGTTTTCAATCCACCTACCTATTTCCCCACCGATACCCAGCGCGCGCACTTTCGCCATTAGCGGCGGTGAGGTACCTTATCAAAGGCTTTCTGAAAGTCGAGATAAAGTATATCAATCGCCCTACTCTTATCGTACTCACTCAACATGACGTGGAAAAACTCGAGCAAGTTGGTGAGACACGACCTATGCCGTCTAAACCCATGTTGGGAGTCCCCAAGCAGCTTGTAGGAATCCAAATGGTCAACGATTCTATCAGCTATTATCCTTTCTAATAATTTACCTACAACTGAAGTGAGACTAATAGGACGATAGTTCCCTGGACTTTCGTGATCCCCTTTCTTAAAGATAGGGGTCACGTTGGCCTCTCTCCAGTCACCAGGCACCTGGCCCATCTCCAACGATTTGTTGAAGACTGTAGCCAGGTGGGGAGCCACCTGGTCGCGCACTTCTCGCAAAACACTGGGGAGAAACTGGTCTGGCCCAGGAGCCTTAAACGCGCTCAGTTTGTCTATTCTATGAGCAACGACTGTCGCGGTACATCTAACACTATCCAGGTCAGCACCTTCGTGCCTCACAGCTGGCTCGGGGATGACGCGGGTATCCTCCCTGGTGAACACTCCCGCAAAGTACTCATTAAGCACATTAGCGATGTCCGCGTCGGAGGTCCGCAGAACGCCGCTTCCGTCCTTTAAAGGACCTATCATGCTTCTAATAGGCTTTCTACTATTAACATAACTGAAGAACTCCTTAGGGTTCCTCTTGCAGAGGCTTGCCACCCGTAGTTCTTCGTTACGTTTCGCTAGCCTAACCTTCGCCTTCACTTCCCTACACAGGCGGACATACGCTTCAGTGTTCTCGTGGGAACGATTGGCCTTCGCCCTCCTATACACTACTTTCCTATTTCGGATAGCCGAAGCGATGCCACGATTGAACCACTTAGGCTGCGTTGAAGCAGGGGTGACCAGTTTTGAGGGTATGGCAGCAGACTGCAGCACCATAAACTCATCCCGGAATGCACTCCACACTCCCTCAACATCGCCGCCAACCTCTAACCCCATCTCTGCTACGCTATCCCTGAGGCTAACAAAGTTCGCCCGCCGGAGATCGAGCTTACTGCCTCTCGAGTTACTACGCTTCACCCGAGGGACGCACACACGGAACCTAATACCGTGATCACTCCCGCCCAACGATTCGTCAACGGTGAGGCCAGTGACGAGGTTGTCTTCGGTCGTGAATACTAAGTCTAGAACGCTTTCGCCTCGTGTAGGCTCGTTGACCCACTGAGTGAGGAAGTTCTCATCAGCAAAGTCAACTAGCCTCCTCCCTTCAGCATCGGCAGTCCTGTTTTCCCACTTTATGCCGCGACAGTTGAAGTCTCCTAAAACTACACACACCCTATCCCCTAGCAGGCTACTGAGTTCGGTGTACAGGGCTGTATCCTCCTCGAGGAGGAGATGCGGAGGTCTGTACACCAAGATTAACCTATAGTTCGTCCCTCCCACGTTCAGATCGACGCCAAGCAGCTCCCGTTCCGACCGGAACTGGCAGTCAACCGGACTCAACGTGTCTCTGACGTATATTAGTACCCCACCCCCCTCCCCACGGGTGCGGTCTTTGCGAAACATTCTATACCCGGGAATTTCGAACTCCCCAACGTAGTCCCTACGATCAGTATGAATCCAGGACTCGGTGATAGCAACGATATCCTGGTATTCTGATGCTAAGAGCGCCCGTAGCTCGCGAAACTTGTTCCTAATTGACCTAGCATTAAAAAGCATTGCACGGAGGGAGCCTTCCCTATTCTGACCGCCCCCTAGCACGACCCGTTTCCCGAACAGCCAAGGCTGTCGGGAGTTGAAGAGCCCCTCACTAACGAGGGGGCAACTTCCACAGGAGACTGAGCCCCCTCCAACGTAGGAGGAGGGTCACCCATCTGTACTTCGCCGCACCCTTCAGTCGAAGGTACGTCCGCCACCGGCTCATCCTCATCTCTCCCCGGTGGGGGCCCATCATCTCTCCCAGGACTCGACCTCACCATTCTGTATAGGTGCCGGTCGAGCAGCGCGCCTAGCACACCTTTACCCTTGTCATTGAGGTGGACACCATCCCTCTGGTAAAGGTCCCACCTACCCGAAAATGCATCGAAGGGGTCAATAAACTTCACGCCCAGCGGAACGCACAAGTCTTGTACCCTCTCGTTGATGCCAATGACCTTACTGAGCGAGTGGTCACTGACATTCATTCGCGGTAAAATACCCATTAACATTCCCCTGTCTGTCTTCAGTTTTAGATCATCCGCAAGAGACATGATCTCGGTGATGATCCCTTCTGTAAGACCTACCCCACCGCCTTTGAGGAACAGGTCATTGCCACCAGCGTGGACAACGATCGCAGTCCTCCGACTATCCACGCGCACCTTCTCTACCTCCTTCCTTAAGTGCGCCGTTCCCCGCCCAGGTAAGCACCTTACCTTCCTCCCATCCCGGTTTGCAGAAGCAAAGTACTTCTCCTGGCCCCTGATCTGCGAGTCCCCAATCAAAACGGTGTCTTCCTCCTTCGAGCACAGGAGACTAAAGCGGTTAGAGGTCTTGACAGGGGCAACTGGGGTCTCAGGCTTCGGCTTCGCAGCCTTCTTGCCCGAGACCTTTCGAAACCCGTCGCCACCCATACACGCAGTTACACCACCCGACCCACCCCGACAGGTAGCTACATCCTTCGGTTTCTTTGGGCCATCAGCAGGCCCCTTCCCACCCTTCTCTATCGATCCCTTCCCACCCTTCTCTATCAGCCCCTTCTTTGAGCCCTCCCTTTGTTCTTGATACTTAATCTTACAGTTTGAATCTGCTGGTGTGTTTTTAATTTGATCTTGTCCACTGGGTTGGATTTCCAGTGCTACGACCCTAGCTTCAAGCTTTTTTACTAATTCCTTTAGCTCTTTAACTTCCTTTTCGTGGTTGTCTCTAAGTTTACAAAACAAACATACACTAAGGGATGTGATATCGCTGATATTACCCTCTGGGAAGTCTACGCACCAATGATTAACTTTACATTTAAAGCATTCTGCTTTCAATTTAGCTGGCCCTGCCATATTTTCTCTTTTTTTTGTTTTTTCTGAATACTCTGAATAAGATAAAGCGTTCTAGCAATGAAAACTATCCAAAAACGTTATGACCAGTATATAAAAAGGGGGGGGGGGGTGAATTAATCCCGCGCGTAGCCGCACCCGCCTTTTCGCAAGTGACGTTCATTCCTTCCAGAAGACTACACCTCTCCTGCTGCCGCACCGACCAAAGGTCTCCCCAGGGCCGGACCGTCCCAAACGTGTCGCAGCTACCAACTGACAAACACTCGCGACGCAAGCGTCACGGATTTTCCGCCAGGAGCGACAGCGAGATGCAGCCCCTTACTAAGTCTTACTAGTCACTCACAAGTGGGCCAGACTCTTAGAATCCAGTGTTCAAGGGATATCCCACCAGACCCAGAGGCTACGCCCGAGACTTTACGCTGGCCTGGCAGCCAGCTGGGCAGTAAAGCCCTCTCACCTCAGAGCAGTACAGCCAAGCACCATCAATTGGTCACCAAAGAACGGTCGCAGGGGGCTGGTCAAGCCATTACGCGTTAGGAATGGGCTTAACGGGGCACTAGCCACACTCCATTCATCGCGCCCCTACGCCTGGGACCCCTCCATCCCAGTCTCTCACAACCTACGAGCGTTAAATGGTGTTATTTATAGAGGTTCCAAAGCCTCTCTTCCCACGCATGAGGTAGCAGTAGGGTCCTAATAGTAAAAGAAGAGAAAAAGACTTAATACTAAAAGAAAAGTTTTTTTTTTTTTTTTTTTTTTTTTGCAGTGAGAGGAGAACAACCTTAACGTAATCTAAAAGGACAGAGTAGGGATGGGATGGGGTCCTAGTAACCCACGGGACGGGATTGTGCAAAATACTTTACCCGCCCTCCCGAAAGAGAGAGAGAACCTAAAGGAGCTGGCAGCCAGTTCCTCTAGAATCCCACGACTCGGGACCGGAGGGCTGTCACACCCCAAGTATAAAGTTTACTACATCCAGAAGAAATGTGCATAACCTTTATACCCCCTGCGGAGGAGAGAGAGAGAGAGAGAGAGAGAGAGAGAGAGTTACAAGGAGTTACAAGGAAAAGAAGTACCTCAAAAGGCCTTGCGGCCCATACCGAGGAGGTACCAATGGCAACGGGTGCCAGGGAAAATTTTGTCTTTCAAACTATGCTAGCAGTAGTAGAAAACTGGATAGAAAAGTAGAAGGCTCTCTCCCCACCCTCCGCTCCCTCCCTGCCAGAGGCAGGTACGGAAAAAGGTTGAAGAAAATACCTTGACCCTGGAAAAGTAGCCAAGGAAATTTTACAGGAAAGTGGAGAATATATAAATAGCTCTATATTTAGCTTGCTCACAGAGACACCGAGCAAGCGAACTCCTGCAGAGTTTTCTGAGGTTTTAATCTTAAACTATGAGTGTGTTCTGTACTTTGTCTAGCCTATTTTTAAACAGATTTACACTTTGACTGGAAACATCCTCTGAGGGAAGTTGGTTCCAGATATCAACTATTTTACAGGAAAAGAAATTTCCGCAGACTGAGGTCCTAAATGTCTTTACACACTCAAATAGTGTGCAAGATTTCGTCTAACCTTTTCTTGAACTGATCCACAGAGGAACTGTTCACAACTTCCGAAGGTAACCTGTTCCATGTGTCACAGATCTTATACGTAACGTAATTCCCACACACACTAGTCCTAAACCGTTTCAAATCCAACTTCCAACCATTGTTGCGAGTTGGGTTATCATTTAAACTAAACATACTTCTAAAATCGACATCGTTGAACCCTCGTAAGAGCTTGAAAACCTCGATCAGTTGACCGCGCAGCCTCCGAGTTTCAAGCGAAAACAAGTTCAGGGCGCGTAACCGTCGATTGTAGCCCATATGCCTAACGGAAGGGATCAACTTTGTGGCCCTCGCCTGCACTCGCTCCAGCCTCTCAATATCTTTCCTGAGGGTGGGCGACCAGAACTGCACAGCATACTCCAGGTACGGCCGAACAAGGGAATTGTACAGTGAGAGCACAATCTCCTTGTTCCGAAACTGAAATTGCCTCCTGATATAACCCAATAGTTTCTGGGCTTTCTTTTCCATCTCTACACACTGTTTCGTAAACTTAAGGTCGCTGCTAATTAGCACACCCAAGTCCTTTTCTAAATCAGTCACCTCGATATTACTGCCCAACATCGAGTAGTCCGACTTGGGATTGGCGTAGCCAATGTGCATCACTTTGCATTTACCCAAGTTAAACGGCATTTGCCATTTTTCGGACCACTCTCCTATCCTACCTAGGTCCGCACGCAGTTCCTCGATCGCTTCGGGCGTCCCAACATTGGCCCCAAGCTTGGTGTCATCAGCGAATTTGGCGATCCGACTGACGATGCCACCGTCGATATCATTTATGTAAATGGTAAACAACAGTGGCCCCAAAACGGAACCCTGAGGAACCCCACTAGTGACCGAGGCCCAACCCGAACTAGCCCCTTTAATTACCACCCTCTGCCGCCTATTCCTTAGCCAGTTTTCAATCCACCTACCTATTTCCCCACCGATACCCAGCGCGCGCACTTTCGCCATTAGCCGGCGGTGAGGTACCTTATCAAAGGCTTTCTGAAAGTCGAGATAAAGTATATCAATCGCCCTACTCTTATCGTACTCACTCAACATGACGTGGAAAAACTCGAGCAAGTTGGTGAGACACGACCTATGCCGTCTAAACCCATGTTGGGAGTCCCCAAGCAGCTTGTAGGAATCCAAATGGTCAACGATTCTATCAGCTATTATCCTTTCTAATAATTTACCTACAACTGAAGTGAGACTAATAGGACGATAGTTCCCTGGACTTTCGTGATCCCCTTTCTTAAAGATAGGGGTCACGTTGGCCTCTCTCCAGTCACCAGGCACCTGGCCCATCTCCAACGATTTGTTGAAGACTGTAGCCAGGTGGGGAGCCACCTGGTCGCGCACTTCTCGCAAAACACTGGGGAGAAACTGGTCTGGCCCAGGAGCCTTAAACGCGCTCAGTTTGTCTATTCTATGAGCAACGACTGTCGCGGTACATCTAACACTATCCAGGTCAGCACCTTCGTGCCTCACAGCTGGCTCGGGGATGACGCGGGTATCCTCCCTGGTGAACACTCCCGCAAAGTACTCATTAAGCACCTTAGCGATGTCCGCGTCGGAGGTCCGCAGAACGCCGCTTCCGTCCTTTAAAGGACCTATCATGCTTCTAATGGGCTTTCTACTATTAACATAACTGAAGAACTCCTTAGGGTTCCTCTTGCAGAGGCTTGCCACCCGTAGTTCTTCGTTACGTTTCGCTAGCCTAACCTTCGCCTTCACTTCCCTACACAGGCGGACATACGCTTCAGTGTTCTCGTGGGAACGATTGGCCTTCGCCCTCCTATACACTACTTTCCTATTTCGGATAGCCGAAGCGATGCCACGATTGAACCACTTAGGCTGCGTTGAAGCAGGGGTGACCGTTTTGAGGGTATGGCAGCAGACTGCAGCACCATAAACTCATCCCGGAATGCACTCCACACTCCCTCAACATCGCCGCCAACCTCTAACCCCATCTCTGCTACGCTATCCCTGAGGCTAACAAAGTTCGCCCGCCGGAGATCGAGCTTACTGCCTCTCGAGTTACTACGCTTCACCCGAGGGACGCACACACGGAACCTAATAATACCGTGATCACTCCCGCCCAACGATTCGTCAACGGTGAGGCCAGTGACGAGGTTGTCTTCGGTCGTGAATACTAAGTCTAGAACGCTTTCGCCTCGTGTAGGCTCGTTGACCCACTGAGTGAGGAAGTTCTCATCAGCAAAGTCAACTAGCCTCCTCCCTTCAGCATCGGCAGTCCTGTTTTCCCACTTTATGCCGCGACAGTTGAAGTCTCCTAAAACTACACACACCCTATCCCCTAGCAGGCTACTGAGTTCGGTGTACAGGGCTGTATCCTCCTCGAGGAGGAGATGCGGAGGTCTGTACACCAAGATTAACCTATAGTTCGTCCCTCCCACGTTCAGATCGACGCCAAGCAGCTCCCGTTCCGACCGGAACTGGCAGTCAACCGGACTCAACGTGTCTCTGACGTATATTAGTACCCCACCCCCCTCCCCACGGGTGCGGTCCACCCCCCTCCCCACGGGTGCGGTGAGAGAGAGAGAGAGAAGAGAGAGAGAGAGAGAGAGAGAGAGAGAGTTACAAGGAGTTACAAGGAAAAGAAGTACCTCAAAAGGCCTTGCGGCCCATACCGAGGAGGTACCAATGGCAACGGGTGCCACGGAAAATTTTCTACACACTCAAAGAGTGTGCAAAATTTGGTCTAACCTTTTCTTGAACTGATCCACAGAGGAACTGTTCACAACTTCTGAAGGTAACCTGTTCCATGTGTCACAGATCTTATACGTAACGTAATTCCCACACACACTAGTCCTAAACCGTTTCAAATCCAACTTCCAACCATTGTTGCGAGTTGGGTTATCATTTAAACTAAACATACTTCTAAAATCGACATCGTTGAACCCTCTCGTAAGAGCTTGAAAACCTCGATCAGTTGACCGCGCAGCCTCCGAGTTTCAAGCGAAAAACAAGTTCAGGGCGCGTAACCGTCGATGTAGCCCATATGCCTAACGGAGAGAGAGAGAGAGAGAAGAGAGAGAGAGAGAGAGAGAGAGAGAGAGAGGAGAGAGAGAGAGAGAGAGAGAGAGAGAGAGAGATACAAGGAAAAGAAGTACCTCAAAAGGCCTTGCAGCCCATACCGAGGAGGTACCAATGGCAACAGGAGCCAGGGAAAATTTTGTGAGTTTATTTTTCTTTCAACTATCCTAGCAGTAGTAGAAAACTGGATAGAAAAGTAGAAGGCTCTCTCCCCACCCTCCGCTCCCTCCCTGCCAGAGGCAGGTACGGAAAAAGGTTGAAGAAAATACCTTGACCCTGGAAAAGTAGCCAAGGAAATTTTACAGGAAAGTGGAGAATATATAAATAGCTCTATATTTAGCTTGCTCACAGAGACACCATGCAAGCGAACTCCTGCAGAGTTTTCTTATGTTTTAGTCTTAAACTATGAGAGTATTCAGTACTTTGTCTAGCCTATTTTTAAACACATTTACACTTTGACTGGAAACAACCTCTGAGGGAAGTTGGTTCCAGATATTAACTATTTTATAGGAAAAGAAATTTCCGCAGACTGAGGTCCTAAATGTCTTTACACACTCAAATAGTGTGCAAAATTTGGTCTAACCTTTTCTTGAACTGATCCACAGAGGAACTGTTCACAACTTCCGAAGGTAACCTGTTCCATGTGTCACAGATCTTATACGTAAAGTAATTCCCACACACACTAGTCCTAAACCGTTTCAAATCCAACTTCCAACCATTGTTGCGAGTTGGGTTATCATTTAAACTAAACATACTTCTAAAATCGACATCGTTGAACCCGCGTAAGAGCTTGAAAACCTCGATCAGTTGACCGCGCAGCCTCCGAGTTTCAAGCGAAAACAAGTTCAGGGCGCGTAACCGTCGATTGTAGCCCATATGCCTAACGGAAGGGATTAACTTTGTGGCCCTCGCCTGCACTTGCTCCAGCTTCTCAATATCTTTCCTGAGGGTGGGTGACCAGAACTGCACAGCATACTCCAGGTGCAGCCAAACCAGGGAATTGTAGAGAGAGCACAATCTCCTTGTTCCGAAACTGAAATTGCCTCCTGATATAACCCAACAGCTTCTGGACTTTCTTTTCCACCTTTACGCACTGTTTGGTAAACTTAAGGTCGCTGCTAATAAGCACACCCAAGTCCTTTTCCAAATCAGTCGCCTCGATATTACTCCCCAACATTGAGTAGTCCGACTTGGGATTGGCGTAGCCAGTGTGCATCACCTTGCATTTACCCAAGTTAAATGGCATTTGCCATTTTTCGAACCACTCTCCTATCCTACCTAGGTCCACACGCAGTTGCTCGATCGCCTCTGGCATCCCAACATTGGCCCCAAGCGAATTTGGCGATCCGACTGACGATGCCACCATCTATATCATTTATGTAAATGATAAACAGCAGCAGCCCCAAAACAGAACCCTGAGGAACCCCACTAGTGCCCGAGGCCCAACCCGAACCAGCCCCTTTAATTACAACCCTCTGCCACCTATTCTCAGCCAGTTTTCAATCCACCTACCTACTTCCCCACCGATACCCAGCACGCGCATTTCCACCATTAGCCAGCAGTGAGGTACCTTATCAAAGGCTTTCTTAAAGTCGAGATAAAGTATAGCAATTATCCTACTCACTCAACATGATGTGGAAAAACTTGAGCAAGTTGGTGAGACACGACCTATGCCATCTAAACCCATGTTGGGAGTCCCCAAGCAGCTTGTAGGAATCCAAATGGTCAATGATCCTATCCGCTATTATCCCCTCTAATAATATAATTTACCTACAACCAAAGTGAGACTAATGGAATGATAATTCCCTAGACTTTCCTGATCCCCTTTCTTAAAGACAGGGGTCACATTTGCTTCCCTCCAGTCACCAGGCACCGGCACCTGGCCTGTCTCCAATGATTTGTTGAAGACTGTAGCCAGGTGGAGAGCTACCTGGTCACACACCTCCCATAAAACACTTGGGAGGAACTTGTCTGGTCCAGGAGCCTTAAATGCACTCAGTTTACTATTCTATCAGCAATGACTGTCGTGGTACACCAAACACTTCCAGGCCAGCACCTTCATGCCTGATGCCTGGCTCAGGGATGACATGGGTGTCCTACCTGGTGAACACTCCCGCAAAGTACTCATTTAGCACATTAGCAATGTCTGCGTTGGAGGTCCACAGAATGCCACTGGAGTCCTTTAATGGACCTATCATGCTTTTAATGGGCTTTCTACTATTAACATAACTGAAGAACTCCTTAGGGTTTCCCTTGCAGAGGTTTGCCACCCATATTCTTCGTTACATTTTGCTAGCCTAACCTTTGCCTTCACTTGCCTACACAGGTAGACATATGCCTCGGTGTTCTCATGGGAACGATTGGCCTTCGCCCTCCTATATGTGGCTTTCCTATTTCAGATAGCTGAAGTGATGTCATGACAGCCTAAGTGGTTCAGTGTTGAAGCAGGGATGACTGGTTTTGAGGGTATGGCAGCAGAGGGTAGCACCATAAACTGCTCCCGGAATGCAATCTACACTCCCTCAACATCGCCACCGACCTCTAACCCCATCTCACCTACGCTATCCCGGAGGCTAACAAAGTCCGCCTGCTGCAAACTGAGCTTACTGCCTCTCAAGTTAATACGCTTCAATCGAGAGACGCAGAGACAGAACCTAATCAGACGATGATCACTCCCACCCAATGATTCATCAACGGTGAGGCCAGTGGCGAGGTTGTCTTCAGTCGTGAATACTAAGTCTAGAATGCTTTCATCTCGTGTAGGCTCATTAACCCACTGAGTGAGGAAGTTCTCATCAGCAAAGTGAACTTGCCTCCTCCCTTCAGCATCAGGAGTCCTATCTTTCCACTTTATGCTGCAACAGTTGAAGTCTCCTAAAACTCCATACACCCCCTATCCCCTAGCAGGCTACAGAGTTCAGTGTACAGAGCTGTATCCTCCTTGAGGAGATGCAGAGGTCTGTACACCAAGATTGACCTATAGTTCATCCCCCCCACATTCAGATTGATGCCAAGCAGCTCCCATTCCAATCGGAACTGGCAGTCAACCAGACTCAACGTGTCCCTCCTGTATATTAGTACCCCTCCCCCCTCCCCACAGGTGTGGTCTTTGTGAAACATTCTATACCCAGGAATTTTGAACTCCCCAACGTAGTCCCTACAATCAGTATGAATCCAGGACTCGGTGATTAGCAACGATATCCTGGTATTCTGATGCTAAGAGCGCTCGTAGCCAGGGTTGGCACCCAAAAACCCAACCCAAAACCCACTGGAATTTTCAGTGGGTTTTTGGGTTTTTGTTGCGAGATGTTTATTTTAAAATAATTTAAATTTTTCTGATTGCTACATTGTTCAATTGTAGCTAATTAGAATGATTTGGCATGTTGATTATTTCAAGTAAGCTGACTTATAAAACAATTCTTAAATTATGCAATGTGTAAATAAAGATTATGAAAAATTGAAAAGTTATTAAAAAGGATTTGCGCCCATTGTGAACACTATGGGCAATTATTGGATCATTTGACACATTGCTCCAACCATCTTGAATTAAAGTTACTACAGTAGAATTGACTAAGTCTTTTTTCATTGAATCCAGTACCTACTTCAGTATTCACTTTGATTAGCGAGTCATCAGATAATTTTTTTCTGCTTGGAGGACAATAGCCTGGTCTTAAATTTTGGATCCATTTAATAAATTCTTTATTCTCTACAACTACAAATGGAATATTTGCTGAAAAGAAAAATCTAGCCATTTGCAAATCTAGTTGTTCTTTTTGATCTACAGTTCTTCTAACAACATATGGCATTATCTGACCAAGTTTGTGCTTTCTTGGCTGGAGTAGAATGAAAAAATGGTATGGAAGATTCAGAAGTGGTTGAAGTGAATGAAGTCTCACTACTGTGAATTGTAGTGATATCATGAACCAGGCTTTCATATGATTTGCTTGAAGAGGGTCTACTCTCAAAACTGCTGTGTCTATGTGTAGGAGAAAGAGTTGCTGATGTAGCTGTATTTGTAAGCTCATCCGCTTCATCATCACGAGCCTGTACCCATTTTTTATTGCATCAATCTAAATGATGTTTCACTCGTTCTATTTTTTTCAAAAATACACATCTGCAGTATTTGCAACGAACTCTATTTGGTTGGTCACTCAACATTTCTACTTCATCCCATTCAGCAGCTTTAAGTCTGCCACCAGTATGTGCGGGTCTAACTTTCTCTAGATGATGTTTCACACACTCAATTTTTTGAGTGATACTTTCTTTGCAATAATTGCATAGCCTGATCACTTAATAAAGTCACCTCATCCCATTCGCTAGCTTTAGATCTTCCACCTCTACAACTCTTTGGCATCTTAAAAATTTAAATTTGAGTTAGATCTAAATAAAGCTGAAATCGGCTCTTAAGAAATAAAGGAAAGATCTAAAATTAAAATGGAGAAAATTCTGTCATTATTATTATATATATCTCATATCTGAACTTTCTGTGAAATAAAGATGTCTTTTTAATATACGTATATCGTAGATTAGATAAATAAATTAATAAAATAATAGATATATTAGGCACTACATAATTATCAAACCTTTCTAAAAAAAATTTCAACCCATCAAAAACCTAGTTGGGTTGGTTTTTTTGTGAAAAACCTAGGTTTTTGCCAACCCTGCTTGTAGCTCGCAAAACTTATTCCAAATTGACCTAGCATTAAAAAGCATTGCGCGGAGAGAGCCTTCCCTATTCTGACCACCCCCTAGCATGACCCGTTTCCCAAACAGCCAGGGCTGTCGGGAGTTGAAGAGCCCTTCACCACCAAGGGGGCAACTTCCGCAGGAGCCTCAGCCCCCTCCAATGGGGAAGGAGGGTCACCCACCTGTACCTGGATGCATCCTTCAGTTGAAGGTATGTCTGCCACTGGCTCAACATCATCTCTCCCTGGGCTCAACCTCACCATTCTATATAGGTGCCGGTTGAGCAGCGCGCCTAGCACACCATTACCCTTGTCATTGAGGTGGACACCATCCCTCTGGTAAAGGTCCCACCTACCCAAAAATGCATTGAACAGGTCAATAAACCTCTCACCCAGCGGGATGCACAAGTCTTGCACCCCCTCATTGATGCCAATGACCTTACTGAGCACGTGGTCACTAGCATTTATCCATAGTAAAATACCCATCAACATTCCCGTGTGTCTTCAGTTTTAGATCATCTGCAAGAGACATGATCTCAGTGATGAGCCCTTCTGTAAAACCTACCCTACTACCTTTGAGGAACAGGTCATTGCCACCAGTGTGGACAACTATCGCAGTCCTCTGACTAGCCATGCGCAGCTTCTCTAGCTCCCTCCTTAAGTGTGCCATTCCCCACCCAGGTAAGCACCTTACCTTCCTCCTGTCCCAGTTTGCAGAAGCAAAGTACTTCTCCTGGCCCCTGATCTGGAGGGCCCCCAATCAAAACAGTGTCTTCCTCCTTCAAGCACAGGAGAGCAAAGCAGTTGGAGGTCCTGACAGGGGCAACCAGGGTCTCAGGCTTCGGCTTTGCAGCCTTCTTGCTTGAGACCTTTCAATACTCATTGCCACCCACAGACCTCAAAAGGAAAGCAGCCCATACCAAGGTGGTACCAATGGCAATGGGTGCCAGGGAAAGATTCTTACACCCTCAAATAGTGTGCAAGATTCAGTCTAACCTTTTCTTGAACTGATCCACAGAGGAACTGTTAACAACTTCTGAAGGTAACCTGTTCCATGTGTCACAGATCTTATAGGTAAAGTAATTCCCATACACACTAGTCCTAAACCATTTCAAATCCAACTTCGAACCATTGTTGCAAGTTGAGTTATCATTTAAACTAAACATGCTTCTAAAATCGACATCATTGAACCCATGTAAGAGCTTGAAAACCTTGATAAGTTGACCGCACAGCCTCCAAGTTTCTAGCAAAAACAAATTCAGGGCACATAAGCGTCAATTGTAGCCCATATGCTTAACAGAAGGGATTAACTTTGTGGCCCTTGTGTGGACTAGCTCCAGCCTGTCAATATCTTTCCTGAGGGTGGGCAACCAGAACTGCACAACATACTCCAGGTGCAGCCAAACCAGGGAATTGTACAGAGAGTACAATAATCTTGTTCTGAAATAGAAATTGCCTCCTCATATAACCCAACAGCTTCTGGGCTTTCTTTTCCACCTCTGCACTGTTTGGTAAACTTAAGGTCGATATTACTCCCCAACATCGAGTAGTCCGACTTGGGATTGGCATAGCCAATGTGCATGACCTTACATTTACCCAATCCTATGTAGGTCCGCACGCAGTTGCTCAATCGCTTTGGGTGTCCCAACATTGGCCCCAAGCTTGGTGTCATCAGCTTATTTAGCAATCATACTGATGATGCCAGTGTCCATATTATTTATGTAAATGATAAACAGTGGCCCCCAAAATGCAGCCCTGAGGAACCCCACTAGTGACTGAGGCCCAACCCGAGCTAGCCCCTTTAATTACAACCCTCTGCCACCTATTCTTCAGCCAGTTTTCAATCCAGCTACCTACTTCCTCACCAATACCCAGCACATGGACTTTGGCCATTAGCCAGCAGTGAGGTACCTTATCAAAGGCTTTCTCAAAGTCGAGATAAAGTACATCAATCATCCTACTCTTATCGTACTCACTCCACATGATGTGGAAAAACTCGAGCAAGTTGGTGAGATGACCTGTGCATCTAAACCCATGTTGGGAGTCCCCAAGCAGCTTGTAGAATCCAAATGGTCAACAATCCTATCCACTATTATCCTCTCTAATAATTTACCTACAACCGAAGTGAGACTAATGGGATGATAGTTCCCTGGACTTTCGTGATCCCCTTTCTTAAAGATAGGGGTCACGTTGGCTTCCCTCCAGTCACCAGGCAACTGGCCTGTTTCCAATGATTTGTTGAAGACTGTAGCCAGGTGTGGAGCCACCTGGTCGTGCACTTCCTGCAAGACTCTAGGGAGGAACTTGTCTGGCCCAGGAGCCTTAAACACACACTGTCTATTCTATCAGCAATGACTGTTGCAGTACACTGAACACTATCCAGGCCAGCACCTTCATGCCTGATGCCTGGCTCAGGAATGACACGGGTGTCCTCCCTGGTGAACACTTGTGCAAACTACTCATTCAGCACATTAGTGATGTCTGCAGCATGCTGCTGGGGTCCTTCAATGGGCCTATCATGCTTCTAATGGGCTTTCTACTATTAACATCACTGAAGAACCCCTGAGGATTCCCCTTGCAGAGGCTTGCCACTGGGAGTTCTTAGTTACATTTGGCTAGCTTAACCTTTGCCTTCACTTCCCTGCACAGGCAGACATACGCCTCAGTGTTCTCATGGGAATGATTGGCCTTTGCCTCCTATATGCAGCTTTACTATTTTGGATAGCCAAAGCGATGTCCCAACTGTACCACTTAGGCTGCATTGAAGCAGGGGTGACCAGTTTTGTGGGTATGGCAGCAGACTGTAGCACCATAAACTGCTCCCAGAAAGCACTCCACACTCCCTCAACATTGCCACCAACCTCTAACCCCATCTCACCTATGCTATCCTGGAGGCCAACAAAGTCCACCCATCATAGATGAGCTTACTGCTTCTCAAGTTACTATACTTCACCCGAGGAACGCAGACACAGAACCTAGTGAGACTGTTGCTGTGGTGGCTGAGTAGGCTGTAGTCCCCCCGAGTATCAAAAGAATCTTCAAGCTATCCAGCACCTTTTTAAGTTTCCACGTTCCTGACAATAAATTGTCCAGGCAAGGAGGCAGTATTCTCCAGATCCAGTGAGATCATCTTGGATATTAGTTTTTCTTACCCCCAACTTCTTAGTATGATGATGGACACAGGTATACAATAAGTTCTGGATCTTATGTCAACTGTACTTCACCAGCAATCACTTATAATCTAGTTCTGATCTTTCCACAGGAAAACAATCCCAATCACTCAGGGTCCAACAAAGGAACCAGAATTCTAAGGCACACCTGACAAAAATGAAGTGACCAATATTTTATCCCTTTTATTGTGACTGGAATTAATAAGTTTTAGTATAAAAGTATAACTGCCCCAAACACTGGCAATATTACAGTTAATTGGGAAAACTCTGGAAAAACAAAAGAATTAGTGAAGTTCAGCAGAAAAACAAAGGAAAGTAGTGGGAGACAAACCCAGAAAAATGGTTTGTTAAAGTACATGAACTTCATCCCAGCCCAGCTACACTCCAAACTTGACCCTGTGGCCAGATTTCTCAGTAAAAGGCTAGATACTAGTCTTTTTGGTTTACGAGCCTCACTGCAAGTGCCAGTCCTGGAGTGGCCAACTGTAGCTGACACAACCCTACTGGACTTTGTAGATCCAACGAGGTTGGATCCATAATGCCAACAGGATGTATCTGGACTAGTTGAGCTAGCTGCTAGATTGCCTAGACAACACAAAATTATTAGTTACATGCACAGGATACAATCAGTAATAATGAATTAACAAATAATTAATAAACAAACTGGAAATGCAACTTCTTAATTAATCACTGGAAAGAATAAATTGCTCAAAATAAATACAAATAATGTCACAGAAAAGTAATACATTCAAATAACATTGACAATCATGACAAACATACCCCATATTACTTGATCAACCTGTAAGCAGTGCCAAATTGAGCATGGGCAACAAGCAAATCTGGAAAAAGGGATTGGTATCCTATAGTGATAAGAATGGGTTCTATGGCTAGTTGCAAGAGTGAATTACAAAAGCACAGGATTGGGTCACCAGGAATCCAAGGGTCAAAATTTTAACGTCTAGTAAACTCTGATAAAGAATCATAATACCTGTAACAAATAAAATACCTTAATAGGCTTTCCAATAGTAATTTATGTTGTATCTTCCAGAAGTGAAACAGGGTCCAGAGCACGTATTGTTAAATACTTGATAACTAAATAACACTTAATATTTAACTAGACTTCTGTTGGGGGAGAGAAAAACTTGAGAATTCTTAGATTTAAACAATATTTGCCTAACAAACTCCAGAGAACCAGATACAGCTTGAAAACCCTAGCAATAACCAATCCAGCAGGTATTGGTTAAAAAGAATGAACAGGAAAACTTAACCAATTACTAGGAGGGACACTGAGAAAAAAATATGAGGGATTGGCCCACAACAAATACTAAAATGGGACCAAAGGACAATTGGGCATTAATAACGAAACTTGGGACCCTAGTCGAAGCCTATTGCTTGAATGTGGGGTTTTGGGAAGAACTTCACAACCCTGACACCATGATCACTGCCATCCAACAATTCGTCAATGGTGAGGCCAGTGACAATGTTGTCTTCAGTCGTGAATACTAAGTCTAGAATGCTTTCACCTCGTGTAGGCCACTTGACCTACTGCGTCAGGAAGTTCTCATCAGCAAAGTCAACTAGCCTCCTCCCTTCAGCATCAGCAGTCCTATCTTCCCAGTTTATGCTGTGACAGTTGAAGTCTCCTAAAACTACACACCCTGTTCCCTAGCAGGCTACAGAGTTCAGTGTACAGGGCTGTATCCTCCTCAAGGAGGAAATGTGGAGGTCCGTACATCAAGATTAACTTATAGTTCATCCCTCCCAGGTTCAGATCAATGTCAAGCAGCTCCCATTCCGATTGGAACTGGCAGTCAACTGGACTCAATGTGTCCCTCATGTATATTAGTACCCCTCCCCCCCTCTCCATGGGTGTGGTCCTTGCAAAACATTCTATACCCAGGAATCTCGAACTCCCCAACGTAGTCCCTACAATCAGTATGAATCCAGGACTCGGTGATAGCAAAAATATCCTGGTATGCTGAGGCTGAGAGCACCCGTAGCTCACAAAACTTATTCCTAATCAACCTAGCATTAAAAAGCACCGCACAGAGGGAAGCTTCCCTATTCTGACTGCCCCCTAGCATGATCTGTTTCCTGAACAGCCAGGCCTGTCAGGAGTTGAAGAGCCCCTCACCAACAAGGGGGCAACTTACGCAGGAGCCCAAGCCCCCTCCAACAAGGAAGGAGGGTCACCCACATGTACATGGACACACCCTTCAGTTGAAGGTACATCCACCAGCGGCTAAAGATAATCTCCCCTCCCCCCCCTGGTGTGGGCCCATCATCAATCACAGGGCTTTACCTCACCATACAGTACAGGTGGTGCCAGTCGAGCAGCATGCCTAACACACCTTTACCCTTGTCATTGAAGTGCACACCCTCTCTGATAAAAGGTCCTACCTACCAAAAATGTGTTGAAGGGATCAATAAACCTCACGCCCAGTGGGATGCACAAGTATTGCAACTTCTTGTTGATGCCAATGACCTTACTGAGTGTGTGGTCACTGGCATTCATCCACAGTAAAATACCCATCAACATTCCCTTGTCTCTTAAGTTTTAGATCATCTGTAAGAGACATATCTCAGTGATGATCCCTTTGGTCAAACCTACCCTACTGCTTTTGAGGAACAGATTGTTGCCACCAGTGTGGACAACAACCGCAGTCCTCCAACTAGCCATGTGCAGCTTATCTAACTCCTTCCTTAAGTGCACCATTCTCCACCCAGGTAAGCTCTGTAGGGGTTGTGAAGTTCTTCCTAAAACCCCACATTCAAGCAATAGGCTTGGACTAGGGTCCCAAGTTTCCTTATTAATGGCCCATCTGTCCTTCGGTCCCATGTTAGTATTTGTTATAGGCCAATCCCTCTTTTTTTTGTCCCCCCCTCCCAGTAATTGGTTGTTTTCCTGTTCATTCTTTTTAATCAATCCAACAGGGATTGGTTATTGCTAGGGTTTTCAAGCTTTATCTGGTTCTCCGGAGTTTTGTTAGGCAAATATTGTTTAAATCTAAGAATTCTCACTAGTTTTTCTCTCCCTACAGAAGTCTAGTTAAATATTAAAAATGTTATTTAGTTAAAGTATTTAACAATAAGTGCTCTGGACCCTATTTCACTTCTGGAAGATACAACATAAGTTACTGTTGGAAAGCCTATTACAGTATTTTCTTTGTTACAGCTATTATGATTCTTTATCAGAGTTTACTAGACATTAAAATTGCCCAGTGTTGTTAATGATTAAGATAATTGTTAGATAATGATTGGTATGCATTCAAATTGTAAATAAGTATGGGCGTGTGTTATACCGGGTGGGCGGAAAGTAGCTCCCTAATTTAAATTACATATAAATTATGTATAAATTGTGATTGTATTGTTATATTGTTATGGTGTGTTCTCTAAAGTGGTACAATTGTAACGGTAATCTTTTTTTCTCTAAAGTGTTCTCTTTGTGTTCTCTAAAGTGGTACAATTGTAATGTTCATTTTTTTTTTTTTCATTTCAGATTGAAGGGTAACATGGCTGAGCATTTAACACTGCAGGAGCGTGCCCAGTTGGCGGCACGGTACGAAGTTTGGCAATCTGTCGTTCGAGTTCAAAGATGGTGGCGGGCCATTCACGGACCACGTGCCCAAGTGGACCCGAAAACAATCAAGAACTGCCACTCGAAGCTCATGACCACGGGGTCTGTGGCAGATGTTCGAAGATGTGGTCGCCCTTCGACATCCAGGGCCCAGGAGACGGTGCAGGCAGTTCAGGAAATGTTCGCACAGAGTCCACGAAAGTCAACTCGCCAGGCAGCTCGGGAAAGTGGACTCTCCCGCTACTCAGTGCGAACTGTGCTGAAGGAGCTGAACTAGCGTGCGTGGAAGCCGCATTACTGCCAATCTCTCTCGGACGAGGACTGCGACATTCGCATGGAGTTCGGGGAAATCATGCTGGCTTGGCATGAAGACTGGCCCCATCTCTTCCGCAACATCCTCTGGAGCGACGAGGAGAGGATCCCATGGTTACCGCTGAAAAACGGCAGAATCGGTTCAGTGTAACGGTGTGGTGTGGTATGACCTCAGATCAGGTTGTGGGCCCGTTCCTTCTGCGCAACACCATGAATGCTGAGTGGTACCTTGCTATGTTGCGAAACGAGGTCTGGCCGGTTGTCAGCACATGGGAGAACATCGACGATCTGATATTTATGCAAGATGGCGCCCCTCCGCACTTCGCTCTTGTTGTCCGTGAGTGGCTGGATGCCCACTTCCCTGGGCGTTGGATGGGTCGTCGTGGTCCACATCAATGGCCAGCCAGGAGCCCCGACTTGACACCGTGCGACTTCTTTCTTTGGGGGTGGGTAAAGGAAGAAGTCTACCGCACCAAACCGAGGACATTGGAAGAACTGGAGGACCGAATTCGGGAAGTCATGTCCTCCATCCCGCCGGAGTTCCTGCTAAAGTCAGTGGACGCCATTCCTGGGCGGCTCCAGAAGCTGGTGGAAAGAGTTGGAGCCCACATTGAATTTTAGAGAAAACCTACCATGTATGCCTACCTTTTCATATTATTTCTTCTGAAATAAATGGATAATATACGTATTTTTTTACCAATCCAAAATAGGGAGCTACTTTCCGCCCACCCTGTATATTTAGCCTGCTTAGAATTAGACACCTGACCTATAGTTATTGCCAGTTTGCAGTGCTTGCTTGAGCCTTGGATTCCTGTTAACCCAATCCTATGCTTTGTGATTCACTCTAGGATTCACTCACTATAGGATACCAGTTATTTTATTCCAGAGATTTGCTTGTTGCACATGCTCAGTTTTGGCACTACTTACAGGTTGATCAAATAATATCAGATATGCTTGTCAATGTTATTTGTATGTATTACTTTTCACATTATTTGTATTTATTCTAAGCAATTTATTCTTTCCAGTGATTAATTAAGAAGTTGCAATTCCAGTTTGTTTATTAATTATCTGTTAATTCATTATTAATGATTGACTGTACCCATGCATGTAACTAATAATTTTGTGTTGTGTTATCTAGGTGACCAGTTGGGACCAGTCGGAACCAGTAGGAAATCTACCAGCTAGCTCAACTAGTCCAGATACATCCTGTTGGCATTGTGGATCCAACCTAGTTGGATCTACAAAGTCCATTGGAGTTGTGTCAGCTATAGTTGGCTACTCCAGGACTACTACTGCAATCAGGCTCGTAAACCAAGACTAGTATTTAGCCTTTTACTTAGAAATCTGGCCACATGGTCAAGTTTGGAGTGTAGTTGGGCTGGGATAGAGTTTCATGTGCTTTCACAAACCATTTTTCTGCATTGGTCTCCCACTTACTTTTCTTTGTTTTTCTGCTGAACCTCACTAATTGTTTGTTTTTCAAGTTTTCCTGATTAACTGTAATATTGCCAGTATTCTGGGCATTTATACTTTTGTAATAAAACTTGTATTTATTCCAGTTATAATAAAAGGGATAAAACATTGATCACTTCATTTTTGCCTGGACAATTTATTGTCACAAACCCGGAAACTTAAGAGTGCTGGGTGGCTTGAAGATTCTTGATACTTGAGGAACTATGGCTTACTCAGCCACTGCAGCACCACCTTACCTTCCTCCTGTCCTGGTTTGCAGAAGCAAAGTACTTCTCCTGGCCCCTGATCTGCAAGTCCCCAATCAAAATGGTGTCTTCCTCCTTTACACACGAGACTAAAGCAGCTGGAGGTCCTGACAGCAGCAACCACGGTCTCAGGCTTCAGCTTCGCAGGCTTCTTGCCCGATACCTTTTGATACCCATCACCACCCATAGACTCAGCCACACTTACAGCACCCAACCCACCCTGACTGGCAGCTACAGTCTTTGGCTTCTTTAGGCCATCAGTAGGCCCCTTCCCACCCTTTTTCTTTATCAGCCCCTTCTTTGCACACTCCCCTCCCTCCACCTTGCATTGTGGTTCCATCCATTCCATGTGGGTTGCTGGCAATTCCTGACACTGATTTTGCACCCTGGCCCCAAGTTGTACCTCTACCCTTTCTCTGCAGTCTCAAGCTCTGTCCAGTCCACTGCTGGACTGCCTTTCCAGGGTGGCTATCCTATCAATAAGCTCTGGGTGGAGGGTGCAGCCATGTCAGCAACTGCCGCACCTCCAACAGCTGATCTGGATGACTTGAGCTGCCAGACCCTCTCCTCTAGCTTCTCATACAACTGCATGAGTTCACAAAAGCAGCACATGCTAGAGTGGTTGATCTTTTTGAAGCAAGCTTCTTTGAAGTTCATCACCCACTGGTTTACTCCACACCTCACCCACTCAGCCTTCAGTTTCTGCAGTCCAGTCTTGTAACTTATTTTTCTAACTCTGAATACACTGAATAAGATAAAGCATTCTAGCAACGAAAACTATCAAACACTTTCTGACCAGTACATAAAAATGGAGGGGGTTGGTGAATTCTTCCCACACAAGCTGTATCCACCTATCTGCCAGTGACATTCATCCCATCCAGAAGACCACATCTTGCTACTGCTGCACTGATCAAGGGTTTCCACAGGGCTGGACAGTCCCAAACATGTCGCAGCTACCAACTGACAAACATTCACGACACAGGCATCATGGATTTCCCGCCAGGAGTGACAGCAAGATGCAGCTCCTTACTAAATCTTACTAGCCACTCACAAATGGCCAGACTCTTAGAATTCAGTGTTCAAGGGATATCTCATCAGACTCAGCAGCTATGCCCGAGACTTTCCATTGGCCTGGCAGCCAGCTGGGCAGTGAAGCCCTCTCACTTAAGAGCAGTACAGCCAACCATCAATTGGTCACCAAAGAATGGTCATAGGGGGCTGGTCAGGCCATTATGCATTAGGAATGGGCTTAACGGGGCACTAGCCACACTCCATTCATCATGCCTCTATGCCTGGGACCCCTCCATCCCAGTCTCTCACGACCTATGAGCATTAAATGGTGTTATTTATAGAGGTTTCAAAGCCTCTCTTCCCATGCATGAGATAGCAGTAGGGTCCTTATAGTAAAAGTAGAGAAAAAGACTTAATACTAAAAGTTTTTTTTTTTTTGCACAGTCAGTCAGAGGAAAGCATCCTTAACCTAAGCTAAAAGGACAGAGTAGGGATGGGATAGGATCCTAGTAACTCACAGGACAGGATTGTACAACAGACTTCACCCACCCTCCTGAAAGAGAGAGAACGTAAAGGAACTGCTAACCAATTTCTCTAGAATTCCACGACTTAGGACTGGAGGGCTGTCACACCCCAAGTATAAAGTTCACACCTGGAAGAAATGTGCATAACCTTTATACCCCCTGTGGGAAGGGGGTAGAGGGGGGGGGGGGGGCAATATTGTGGCAAAGATAGAATGAGTGAAGACAGCAAGAGGTAGGTAAATGATGAGACAAAAAGCTTTGATTCAATACAATCAAGTACAGCTGTGTGGGTTGAGCCACCCAACACATGAGAAGCATACTCCATACAGGGGTGGACAAGACCCCTGTACAAAGACAACAACTGAGTTGAGGTGAAGAAATTGTGAAAGCAGTACAGCACATCAAACCTCTTAGAAGCTGTTTTGGAAAGAGTATGTGATCTTTCCAGGAAAAATCACAAAAGGAAATGCCAAGAATGTTAAGAGAAGAGGAAGGATTGAGTTCTGCGTTACTGATGGTAAGGGGATAGTCGTGTGGAAGATTGTGATGAGTAGACAGATGGAGGAAATGAGTTTTTGAGGTATTGAAAGCCACAAGGTTTTCTCTGCCCCAATCACAGATAGCAAACAGATTAGAGATCAGGTGCACCATAGCTATACTATGCAAATCATGGAGTGACTGTTGAGAGGGACACTTTGGGAAGCAGGTGGAGAAGTGAAGAGTGGAATCATTGGCATAGGAGTGAATAGGACAGGAAGTGTGACTTAATAAATCATTGCTAAATAAAAGGAAAAGAGTGATGACAGGACAGAACCCTGATGACCACCATTATTAATAGCTTTAGGAGAAGAACAGTGGTCATCTACAACCACATCTATAGATTGGCCAGAAAGGAAATTGGAGATGAAGGAACAGAAAGAAGGATAGAAACCAAAAAGAGGGCAGTTTGGAAATTAAAGATTTGTGCCAGGCTCTATCAAAAGCTTTCAATATGTCTAGCGCAATAGCAAACATTTCACTGAAATCCTAAAAGGAGGATGACCAAGAGTCAGAGATATGTAAGAATATCATCAGTAGAGTGTCCCTACCTAGGCAGGGTATCAGCATAGAAGCACAGTTCTTAAGAACAAAAGGAGGAACACCATCAGGACCATATGCCTTCCTAGAGTTGAGCCCAGAGAGAGAAGAAAAAACATTTTTAGAACGAGATTCTAATTTCAGACATAATAAAGTCAGAGGGAGGAAGAGATGGAGGAACAGCACCAGAATCATCCACAGTTAAGTTGGAAGCAAAAGTCTGAGCAAAGAGTTCAGCTTTGTCAGGAGAAGAGACAGTAATTGAGCCATTGGAATGGAAAAAAGGAGGGAAAGAAGAGTAAGTAAAGTTGAAGAGGTTCTTAGATGCCAGAAAGAGAGAAGAATTAGAATTGGATAGTTTTCACATTTTTGTCTGATGAAGGAATTTTTGGCAAGTCAAAGAACAAATTTTGCACAATTCTGAGCAGAAATATAACCCAAGAGAGAGCAACAGTACCTTCTGAAAGACTCCTCTCTGTCATAGATAGTACTGGAACAAGTTAAACCAAGGTTTTTTGCATTGTGAAAAGGAATAGAATATGGAATGTATGCCTCCATGCCAGAATCACCTCTGTGATGCACTCAGCACACTCAGAAGGGCCCTGGCCATGGAAGCAGTAATCATTCCATGGGAACTCACAGAAGTACTGCCTTAAGGTCCTCCCAATCAGCAGCACTGAAGTGCCAAAGGCACCTCCTCTTGCGAGGATCCAAAGGCCAGATTAGAGCAATAGGAGAGGAGACAGATATAAGATTGTGATTGGAACCCAATGGAGAAAAAAGTTTCAAAGTGTAAGAAGAAGTATGAGAGGCAAGAAATAAATCCAGAATGTTGGGCCTATTTCCAAGGTGATTAGGGATATAAGTAGGGTGCTGTACAATCTACTCCAGGTCATTTAGGACAAAGGTTGTAAGCTAGTTCACCAGGGATGTTAGTGAAATGGGAGGAAAGCCAAAGGTCATGGTGAACATTGAAATCTCTTAAAATGGAGATTTCAGCAAAGGGAGAGTGGGATAGAATGTGTTCCACTTTGGAAGTGAGGTAGTCAAAGAATTTTAGATAGTCAGTAGAATTAGGAGAAAAGTAACCAGCTCAGATATATTTAGTTTGAGATTGGCATGTAAGCCAATGTTCTCAGGAATATGAGAACAAGTTAGGTCATTGTGTACATATACACAACATCCACCTTTGGAGTGAAATTGAGTATAGAGAAAGTAAGAGGATACAGAAAAGGGGTCGCTGTCAGCCATCCCAGACACCCAAGTTTCAGTGAGGAAAAGAGGTGGTGGTTTAGAGGAGGAGAGGTGGTGTTCAACAGATTGAAAATTTAAGAAAAGGCCATGAATGTTGCAGAAATTAATTAAAAGTAAATCAGGCAGAGGCCCAAAACATCTCAAATGGATGGTAGCAGATCCAGCCCCACTACCCAGGTCTGCATTCCCAGTATCAGCAGCAGGGGAGCCAGAAGTGGGGACATTTATGGTCCCCTCACGAGGGGACTCTGAGGGTCTTGAATTTGATGACTTTTTTTTTTTTAAATTTTAAAAAGATTATTTAGTGTGTAAAATGCATGTATATGTTGTGAGGAATGGGGAAAGTGTGTTTGAGAGCATTGCCTTGAATAGTTCATAACTTCATAAGTACTAAAAATGTTTCAAATAAATAGGCAATGAAAATTTTTGTTACAGCTTCAGGATGATAACACTTGCCTGTCTGATGCCATTAATATCTGTACCTCACTTCTGGAAAATGAAAGCTTGAAGCACCTTCATGAAGCAATACAGGCCAGATTTGAAAGCACAATGGAACCTTTCCACTGCTTGGCTTACATGACAGATCCCCATTATGAAGGTATGGCTGTTCGTATTAGTAGTTTCAAACAAATTCACTCGGTATGGTTTCTAAAATTCTGGGGTTTCTTTATACAACATATCTTGGGAGAGGCCAAAACAGAAGCAGAACATTGGGTGGATGCTAATTACCCAGATAATATGGTTGGACTTTACACATTCAAGTTGAAAGAAAGTGACATTTTCCCAGCCCACACATTTGAATCAAGCATAACTTCAAGCATAGCACCCAACAGATGGTAGCTGCTAATAGAAATAAAGCAGAGAAAAGCTAAAGAAAGGAAACTTGTCCTGCAAGCTCTAGTTCAAGTTAAAGTCTTTTCATCATTTGAGCTTGTATGGACCAAAATGTGGAAGTTTGAGAAGAGAAAAAACTCAAAAGTTAGTCACAATTTATAGGGACCTCAGGGTCAGGAACAAACATAGGGATATTGGTGAATGGTAGAAAGAGAAGAAAATGGGAGATGGAAAAAATTACTGGAGGAAAATGGGTGGAGTTTATGATCAAATGATGGGTGAAAAATTGAAGAAATTACTAGCGAGCTGTGAAAGACTAATGGATACAGCTGCTTTTATTTTTGTTGTAGTTCTCAAGTGCTATAGCTAGTTTTAAGGCTTTCTTGAGGATTAGGATTTTTTCACTTACAAGAATGTTCATTTCATATGATTGACAATATATTTTTATTAAATAAATGCAAAATGATTTATTTCATATGAACAAGCAGGACTAGGTACCAGCAATATAAATGATACTGATACAAAATTTTTTAACTCAATTGGTAGTGGTACTGATATTACCAACTTTCCAAAATTGTACTGGTACTAGTTGTGATATTGGCTAATAGTTATAGGGCCTGCAAACACTTCCTAAATTTGGAATCTATTTTTAATATTGCAAAAGTGAAATACTATTTTTACATATGCATAATTAAAGAAAACTTTTAACTTTCTGAACACTGTAGAATCTATCTTTCATGTTGCCAAAATGAAATACTAGCTATTTCTTATATATGCATATGGTAACTAAATAAAATTTATAACTGTCACCCATAAAAAAAAATTTTTAATCATTTAACTGAAATTAGAAAAAACATTGTCTGCTTCTGTTAAGTCCATTAGACTTCAAAAACAAAATACTGTATTATATTCAATAGAAAAATCTCTATTTGTAAGAAAAAAAGATTAGTGTTAGAAACAAGTTAAATAGTTTAATAGGACAAAAAGAAAATCTGAAATAAATTTTCTAAGAAACAGTATTAAAGACCCTAAAAGTTTCTTCAGTAATAAAAATAATGACAGAATAGCTAGTTCTTATAGGGCCTAGCACATGAAAGAACTTGAAAAGGATCAGGATATGGTTGGTGTTTTAAATGAAAATACTCTACCAACAAAATACCACCAAATTATGTGGTATACTGTATCAGCTGCTTTTAAGAGTTACTGGTACTGGTTCCCAGCCCAGCAAACAAGTACATTACATAGTTTAAAATATACATAAATAAAAAATAAATTAGAATACAGGGTGTCCATAAAGTCATGCATCATAGGAACATAAGCAATGTCTATTTATTTGTTTCCATCAGGCCAAATATGTTAAACATTCAAAGAAACCTGCTTTTTCGTTTATAAACATGTTTTGAGATTGGTGGGAGTCATTTTGAACAAATAAATAAAACCAAAAGGGCCATTCCAGGACAAATCACCCAAAAATTAAAGAATTTGTCACCACTCCAGCCTGGATTTTAATGAAAATTGACATATGGGGTTCTTCCAGGTGCTGATTTCACTGGTTCAAATAAAAAAGTTCTATGACCCATAGTTTTTGAGATATGGGCCCCTATTTTGCCACCTAATTTTAATGGGCAATAACTCCCAAACATCTTACCGTAGACCTATAAAACTATACATTTTTAGAATCAGCATGAAGAGATCTATTAAATGATACCACATTCAAATGTGTAGAACAATAATGAAAATTTCCCCCCCTTTTTTATTTTTACCCCCGCCCCCCCCCAAGACAGTAAAATAAATAAAAAAATTTCATTTATTAAACTTCCATTAATTGTTAAAAGATACAAATGATAAACATGGGTATCAAGATGCAAGATATTTTAAAAATTATTGAAAAAATATGTACATTGACATTTGTACATTGAAATTTTGATATTTTTACACAGACTAAAATAGAGAACTACAAATGATATATTTACATCTTATGTATAACTCATATTCACGCACTCTCTCTCTCTCAAATGTTTGTTAATTATGCTTATTTTTATTACAGATGTGCTTATTTTGAGTCAAATCATATCTTATTTTTGAGATTTACAAGTGTGTATTTTTAGTAATGAAAAATGGTTAGATACTGTGATGATCCTTTACAAAAACATAAGAAAAAGATACACAAGGATATAAGAACCATCAGCCAATCACTTTGTGATCGATGTAAATGGAAACTACAAAGGAATACTGTACTATATAGCAACTGTAGAAAATTATTGACCCAGAGACCAGAGTTGCTATCAACATCACAAAGTGAAGAGTCTGATCACAATCAGTCTTCTGAGAATGTTATTTCAGAAAGTGATGAATACGATCCAAGTATATCAAGTAATGCCAAAGAGGAGGTTTCTCAAGTTCTAGAAAGTCTTGCTGTGACTCCAGTGAAGAAGTGTAAGTATTTAATGATAGCTACTTTTTATATTTATCATTTTTTATTTATATTATTTATTTATAATGCATTTACTTTCAAGACAGTTTTTCAGCAGTTGCTGAAAAACTTAATGAAATTAATATGTTGACATATTAAATTTATTAAACTTATGAAATTAATATGTTGACATATTAATTATTATTGTCCATATATATCAAATGGAATCAAATATTTATTAATTAAAAAATTTCAGATGGTTTGGGTTCCTCAAGAAAAGAAGCAAAAGCTATTCAAACAATAGAAAAAGCACATCGTTCTTTAAAAGAAAAGCTAGAAACAAGTTTAGAAATGGAGATGCCAAGCCCATCAAAAGTTACAAAGTTGGATCATGAAACTCAAAGGTATGAATTTTAAAATGATACGCTATTATTAAGTAGGAATATACCTAAACTAAAACTGAAGCATAAAAACAAAATGTAGGTATTCACCTTTGATAGTAGAAACTAGAAGCACAACTCCCTAAAGATTGGAGATCAATGGGCCCATTAAATCATTTGGAATTCATTTGGTCACAAAATAATTTTTGGTTTAATTTGACTATCTCCAAGAATGCTCATTTTGTTACACTTGAAATCATCATTATAATCCAAAAAATTTAATATGCACATGTAATGTTTTGTTTGTAGGTATTATACATTCCTGAATTTGTTTCAGGTCAATGATTCATCTTATGAATGAACTGGTTGAAGCTTTCCATTCTACTGACAGTTATGAGAGGAAACTCAAAATATTGACATTATCTCTATTTACCATATCAAAAACTATAAATCTATTTCAGACAACTGAATATTTAGTTAAGAAAAGCAGAAATATAAAACAGACTTGAAATTATTCCTGAAATTGAACCCATGTCAAAAGGAAAAGTAATAACTAAAGGTACTAAAGATTCTGTTCAGAAATTTTTTGAATCAGATGAAATTAGTTGTTTGTGACCAGGTACAAAAGACTGCCTGAATATCAGAAATGAAAGTGGGTATAAAGAATCTGTGCAGAAAAGACTGATGTTAATGAATCTGAAAGAAGCTTTTAGTCTCTGTAAAAATAATCCAGATAGTCCCAAATAGGCTTCTCTAGTTTTGCCAGCCTTTGCCCCAGACATTGTGTTCTAGCTGGAGCTGCTGGTACCCATTCTGTGTGTGTATGTACATACCACCAGAATGCCAAAATACAATTCTCAGCTTTGGATGTCAATGGGTTGGAATACACAATTCTTATGGAGAAAGCAGTGTGTGATGTCAACAACAGGAATTGCATGATGCAAATATGTAATCTCTGTCCAAAAAAAACAAGGTATTAAGAATTTTTTGCTCACTTTTAAAAGTGTTAATGATCCTGAATGTGAGGAAATAATATATAAACAACAATGGGTTGTTGTTGTTGTTGTTGTTGTTTTTTAGCCGATCAGCCCACCCTGATCGAGCAAGGCGGCAGCATGCAGGTAACCAATCGCCCTCTCTGGAGTGGACCAGAGGTTCAGCGCACCAGTGGTTGTGTGTGTTGTTGATTGTTGTGCTAGAGCAGTACAGTCTGTCATAATGTGTTCAATTGTTTGTGGTGTGTCCTGGCACAGGTGGCAGGTGTCGTCTATGGAGTTGTCTAGTCTGTGTTTATATGTCCGTAAGTTGGGGTGATGTCCACATCAGAATCGTGCTAAGTTAACTCGATCCAATCTGCTCAGGCTGATCTCTGACCTGTTAATGGGTGGCAGCTTCGCACCTAGGACTGCATTCGGACCGAGTCGTGTCAGTGCTTTGTGGGTTAGGTGTGTGTGTGGTGTGTGTGTGTGTGTGTGTGTGTGTGTTTTCTGTACTGTGTGATGTCTGTGGGGTGTGGTATGGAATGGAGTATTTGGTTATAATGTCTCTCTGGTGTTACCTTAATGGTGCGAGGTGTTGGTGCATGATTGTACATGTAGTGGCAAGGGTGTTGTGGGTTAGTTGTCGCTGCTGCCATGAATTGTGTTCCCCTCATGTCTAAATGTTCCCTAACTTTCAGTATTTTTGTTTGTGTGCAGGTGTTCTATTGGTGTTGTTTGAGTGCATCCTGTAATGATACAAAGTGCGTTGTTTTATATTGTCTGTAAGGTGTTTGTGTGTGTTTGAGATAATGGGTGCCCAGCATGGGCTAGCATAGTCCATAACTGAGTGAATATATTGTTTGTATATGAGTGATGTTGTTTCCTGCTGGTGTCCAAAGTTTGTGCCTGTTAATACCCTAAGCATGTTAAGTCTTGAAGTACATTTGTTTTTAATGTCCTGAATGTAGTTTGCAAAAGATAATGATGTGTTGTATGTGACCCCAAGTATTTTGGTCCTGTGATTGTGTGGAATGTTGTTGTTGTTGTTGTTTAGTGTAAGCTGTGGAGTTACCTGGTGTTCTTTTGTGTTGTTTGTTAGTAAGGTGATGGTTGATTTTGTGGGTGCTACTTTGAGTCTATTGTGTGTGAGCCAATCTTGTATACTGTTTATGTATGTTTGTAGGTTATTTGTAACGGTGTCGATGTTGTTGTGGGTGGATGTTAGTGAGATGTCATCTGCATATGATGATAAGGTAAGCTTGTTATCTATGGGTGTTGGAATGTCATGCATGTATATAAACAATGGGTTACTACAGATCGATGCAGTATGGTTGAAAAACCAGAATCTGTAGATGATTTTATAAATTCATTAAGCACAAAAATTGTCAAATTGACACATCACTACTTTATAGCAAAGAATCAGAGTGCATTTCTAAAAAACAAAGAATAATTTAAATAGCCACACAGCTGTAGTTCTTGGTGACTTTTCAGAAAACTACTCATTTGTAGTACAGGATGCAGCCCAAGGTTTTCTTTGGGAAAATACCCAATGCACAGTGCATCTCTGTGTGTTATATTATAAGGAACCAGAAAGTAATGAAACAAAACATTCAAGTTATTGTTTTTTATCTCCAAATACAAAACATAACACTACAATGGTTTACACTTTTTTAAATACACTCATACCTATTATTAGAAAATCCCACCTTCATATAAAAAATTACATTATTTTACTGATGGATGTGCAGGACAATATAAAAATCATTTCAACTTTGTTAACATTTGTAAACATGAAGATTTTGGGCTGGAATGTGAGTGGCATTTCTTTGCCACAAGCCATGGTAAGAGCGCTTGTGATGGGATTGGGGGTACACTGTAGGGTGGAGTGATTGTTTAGTTTCAAAAATCATAAGTATTAAATAGTTGCAAAATGTCTAAAAATGAGCACTGGTGGTGGTTTTTGGTGGTTGCTGGTGATATCACATCAGCAACCACACACTATATGTGCCACACCCACATGCAACTCAAAAAACCCCTTTATTTTGCCTATTTGGGGCTCTATAATAGCTAGAAGCACAATCTAAAAAGTGCATCTTATGATTTTTTGATGCTGAGAACAACAAAATTATTTTCAAAAGTGTACATTGATGTATAAACATATTTTTTGAGAGTTAAATTAAAATCAGTCACTGTTTTTGTCCAACCTACTTTATATTTACTTCTATTTTTCAAAATTTTTATAACCTATTCAATTAACACTAGTTTAACATCTTCAAGATTTTTAGTTACTTATGAAACGTAGAAGCCAGACAACAAAAGCCTTACACAGTGGCCATAGTTTTCCATCCACTGACAGTTTTCCTAATGGAAAATTACCTACCGCTGGACAAGTTGTTCAGCATCTACTTAAGGAGCCAAACTGGAAAACCAAGGAAAACATCACAAAAGTTGCAAATGAGTTGAGGAAACAATGGATTTGGTGTAATGTTTATCCACTAATCCTTGCGCACCATTGAGATGAAGGTGGACAAACTAGCAACAGACTTTTCATGGTAAGTCATCATAACTTTCTATCCTGGGTAGTACTAAATTAATTACAAGAATGTCTTCTTAGCCAATAGTAAATTTTTTATTTTAAATATAATTTTGTTGTGATGTGCTCTGTAAACCTGTGAATTAATTTATCTATGTATTTCAGCCAAAATTTCTAAACTAAAAAATATTTAAGCGATTTGTGACCACAATTTTTAATTTCTAATTAAGAAAATAATAGATTTTTTTTAATATTTCAACTTCGAAAATACATCAACAGGTTTCATCGATACTGTCACAAAGAGAGGTTCAACCTATTTGGCAAAACTAGAATTGTTTGTCAAAGAGCTTGATTGTTTATTTGATATTTTTTCTGAGAATCTTTCTCAACAATGAAAATTGTAGTAGTAGTTTAAACTGAGGATGACGCAGGATGATTTCTCCTTCTATGAGGATCAAAAATCTGTGAGGCTAGGATACTGTTCAAGATTTGAGGAAAAGCTCACAGAGGCAGATGTTAGATACAGGAGATGAATAATTGACAAACAACGAGCTGAATTATGGTTAGTCAGAGAGTACATCATGATGAACCATTTTAATTAAACCTTTGATATTTTTATATTATATATATATACCTTACCTTATGAACCTTATGTTGTTTCATGCGTTGGTCTCTCTTCACACGGAGGTCAAGCTGGTGGCCCCGCCTCTATGTATGTCTGGCCTGGTAGAGGAGCAAGTTGCTTTCTTGCGCTCTCCACCGTACATAGCCAGGCACACCTGGCTCATCTGGTACTGTCCTGCCAGCATATATATACAGTGGACGATGGGTAAAGTAAACACGCTTTAAATAAACATTCGGATAAAGTAAACAAATCCTTGGTAACGCGCCTGGTTATAGAGTAAAATCCGACTGATAATGTAAACTTGCCTACGCTTAATGTAAACTAATGTAAAGGAAGTCCACAATGCGCTTGATGTCATACGTCATTTTTCTGCAGTTGAAGGATTGAATAACCCTACATTATCTCAGCTGGAAGCGGCCTTGAACAAAAACATATTTGCCAAAAAAAAACAAATCAAAATCACACATGTATTAAAGAAAAATTAAACAGTGAATAGTACAAACTTTTGAAAATAATCCATACCTGTTTTTTGTTTAAAGGAATACATATTTGTTTTTGTTTAAAGAATTATTTGTTTTGTTCGAAGGAATTGTATTTTATATAGTAAGTTAAAGGTACATATTTTATATGCTAAATGCAGTATTTTTGTTTGCTTTTTTCTTTATTTTCACCCTAAAATTGCGTGAATTTGCGTACCTACGGATATTATAAACATACGGTTAAAATAAACTTCAAAGCAGTAATGGAGTGATTTATTTTAATCGTCATCCACTATATATATATATATATATATATATATATATATATATATATATACATTCAACTGCAAAGAACACGCAGTATAAATAACGTAAAGAACGACGCTTGTATAGGAGATATTCCGCGCAAGACGAGAGAGAGAAAACGGAACAAATGAAAAATGAGGTAACCACCTGGGAATCGAACCCGGGATCTTCCGATTGCCGGTCAGACGCGATACCATTACACCATGGACCTCACTCTTCCAAATGCCGTAATTCTTCTACATACTCGCAGAAACCAATGCCCCAAGGGGGCACCTCCCGCATGCCGTAACATTATATACATTCAACTGCAAAGAACACGCAGTATAAATAACGTAAAGAACGATGCTTGTATAGGAGATATTCCGCGCAAGACGAGAGAGAGAAAACGGAACAAATGAAAAAATGAGGTAACCACCTGGGAATCAAACCCGGGATCTTCCGATTGCCGGTCAGACGCGATACCATTACACCATAGAAGAATTACGGCATTTGGAAGAGTGAGGTCCATGGTGTAATGGTATCGCGTCTGACCAGCAATCGGAAGATCCCAGGTTCGATTCCCAGGTGGTTCAATCATTTTTTCATTTGTTCCGTTTTCTCTCTCTCGTCTTGCGCAGAATATCTCCTATACAAGCGTCGTTCTTTACGTTATTTATACTGCGTGTTCTTTGCAGTTGAATGTATATAATGTTACGGCATGCGGGAGGTGCCCCCTTGGGGCATTGGTTTCTGCGAGTATGTAGAAGAATTACGGCATTTGGAAGAGTGAGGTCCATGGTGTAATGGTATCGTGTCTGACCGGCAATCGGAAGATCCCGGGTTCGATTCCCAGGTGGTTACCTCATTTTTTCATTTGTTCCATTTTCTCTCTCTCGTCTTGCGCGGAATATCTCCTATACAAGCGTCGTTCTTTACGTTATATATATATATATATATATATATATATTGGCATAGTAAATCTAGTCATCTAGTCATACTAATTATTCAGTGAACAAAGCTGGAGAGAAGAGGCAAGTGCATCACAACCTCAACCAGACAGTCCAGACACTACTGGTAGCTCTAGCGAAACTCCATCAGAAGACTCTCGAGATGATCCACAGCCTGCTGGCTCCTCTCATTGTAATTACCAAGATCTGGAGAACCTGTGCAGAGCTGTTGATAGGTAAATTAGCACTTGTGAATTGTGATTGTTCTTTAATAACTGTACTTAGTTGTATGTGCCATGTCAATTTGGTAGACTTAAAATGGATATCATTTTTCTCAACTTCAAAATACAATCTTGCAGGTATTCAATTTCTGACAGAGCAGGTGCAGTGGTAGCATCAGCAGTTTTAAAAGATTTTGGCATTATCACTGACGATGACAACACTAACGTCATTGACAGGTAAGATTTCAAAATTATCATTATTACATTTTCAGCCATATTTCCTAAGCTTTTTTAACAAAATTACAATTACTACTACTAATAAAGAAGTAAAGTAATTTTATTTAATTATACATACTATACATTGTAACATGGAAAAATAAATTTCAAATATATTGGGCTCAGGCATAAAAGTCAGTGTATTTAGCCCATCACTGTTCATTGTTTCCTGTTGTACATATTCCTGTTTATCAGTGCTACCTCCAGCCTTATAAATTTGTAAACAATTTTCATTAATACAGGAGTAAACTACGAAGGCAACGCTGTAAGTACCATGAACAGATCAGAGCTGAGGAAGAAGTATTCTTTGGTTTAGTGGACAGCATTTATGTTGATGGGTGGCATTATCAACAAACCAAAGTAGAAGAGCATGATGTTATAGTCGGAGAACCGGGTAAGCCACTGTTTTCTGTATGGTATGTTTTAAATTTTTAGTGGATAGCATAAATTTGGTCTTAGTAACATTAAGGAGTAAGAACTATGCGATAGTTATATATGTTTATTGGTCATACCTGGTAAGCTACTGATCTCAAATACATTTATTATTTCCTTAAATTTTGTTTAAAATGTTTCAGGAGGACATTATCTGACACACGTTACTCCAGAGAATAGGAATGGTGTATCAATTGCACTAAGTCTCTATGAAGCAGTGAAGGACACTGATCTGGAAAACAACCTGCAAGTCATGGGGTCAGATGGAACTGCAGTGATGACTGGACATAACTCAGGGGTGATCAGTCTTTGAAGAGCTTATTGAAAGACCACTGCAAAGGATCATATGCCTCTTACATTGTAACAAGCTACCTCTTTGTCATGTATTCATGGAGCTCAATGGGACTACGAAGAACCCTGAGAGTTTTTCAGGGCCAATAGGAAAACGGCTAGGTGGTATGGTTTCTGAATGGGATATCAAATTTAAGCCAATCAGAAATCAGAATTTCGCTATATTGCCCAATGATGTAATTGATGATCTCAGTCATGACCAATACTATGCTTATAGAATATGCATGGCAGTCATGCTAGGGACTATTGAAAAGGACCTTGAGCTTTTAGAAGTTGGGCCATTAAATCACTCAAGATGGCTGACATTAGGTTGTAGAATACTCAGATTCTATGTTTCACAGAAAAAGCTGAGTTCAGTATTGATAACTGTTGCTGAGTTCTGTTTAAAAGTGTATTTCCCCAGCTGGTTTGAAATCAAGAAGAATCACTCAGTGACCGATGGTTCAAGAAACTCCTTTTCAATGCTGAGCAGAATCTCCAAGTTTCCTAATAAGAAAGTAAAAGACATTGCCCTAAAAACCCTAAGAAGAAATGCTTTTTTTTGCTCACCCCGAAAACATTATAATATCAATGCTTGGTGATGAGGACAGGGAGAGAAGAAACACTGCAGTAAATAAGATCCTGGCACTGAGGGGTGAAGTAGAGAAAACAACCCAGGACATCAAAGTCAAAATAGATTTCACCGGCGGAGATTTGGAAGTTGAGGATGATGTGAATGATGATGATTATGACAGTTTGAGTTATACAAGAGACTGCACTGTCAGAAAATTTAAGGTGCCTATAATCAATGAACATGTTAAATCGTATGACAAGATGAGTAACCTTGATAACTTGACAACAGAGCCTCCAATAGTTACCCATCTTACATCAACTGAACTTGCGAACATTAGAAAAAATCCCTTTGAGTTCAAACAGCCATGCCACAATCAAGTGGTAGAATGCCAAATCAAGCTTGTGACTGAGGCATCTGCAGCTGTCATTGGGTTCAATAGAAGAGATGGCATGATCCAGCAGTGTATAAAATCCTGTAAACTGATAAAAAAGTTTAATACAAAGCAAGAATTTATTTAGATTCTACATTTATTTGATGAAATTTTATAGTGTAAATTTGTAATATATGGTCAATATGCGTTACTTTTTCATGAGAATGTGTTAAAACTCTGTTTTACACTTTTGGAAATAATTTATCAGTCTCAGCATCAAAAAAAATTGTAAGCAGCAGTTTTTTGATTGTGTTTCTACCTATTATAGAACCCAAAATAGGCAAAATACAGGGTTTTTTACAGTTGCGTATGGATGTGGTACATATAGGGTGTGGTTGCTGATGCAATATCACTTGCAACCACCCAAAACCACTACCAATGTTTATTTTTAGACATTTGACAACTATCTAGCACCCCTGATTTTTGAAATATTGATTTTCATAAAAATACACTCCACCCTAGACTAGTGATGTAGGTCACATCTGCATCCGCACATTTTCTCGCATCCGCACCCGCTTCCGCACTTTGGACTGCGGATGTCGTGCGGATGTGGACCGTTGAGATAAAATGTCATTAATAAGCGGAAATTATCAAATTCTACTACATTAATAGAACTAGTTCATTGTGCGCAAAAGTGATGCAAGCGACAAGACGAGAGGCTGTTCTTGTATGAAGTTACTCTCTTGCAACCTACTTAGATCCACGTTACAAAGCTAAGTTATTTTCACCTAGTACATTAGAACGAGTTAAATCATCACTTGGCAACTGCTTTGCCAAGTGATGATTTAACTCGTTCTAATGTACTAGGTGAAAATAACTTAGCTTTGTAACGTGGATCTAAGTAGGTTGCAAGAGAGTAACTTCATACAAGAACAGCCTCTCGTCTTGTCGCTTGCATCACTTTTGCGCACAATGAACTAGCTTCAATCTCTTGAATCTGTCGCTTCGCCACCCACCAAAAGAATAAAAGTTTCAGTGACAGAACCAACACCTTCAACAAGCAAATCTATCACAGAATCTGTCTCTCAGTTTCTTGAGTCAAGCAGCAATGACGAGACCTACGCGATGTCAAAAGATGTAGTAAAATGATCGAGAGCTATCACCAAGAAAAACGCCTGGCTGCATGTGATAATCCTATTAGTTGGTGAAAAATACGCAGAATATCTATCCATACTTGAGTAAACTTGCAAGGAAACATTTAGCCTGTCCTCCAACAAACGTACCAAGCGAGAGATTATTTAGCAGTGCTGGATTAATATATGATGAAAAGAGAAACAGACTGGCAGCAGAAAAGGCAGAAAAATTAATGTTCCTTAAGCATAACCTTCCTATAAGTAAGTTTGAACATTAAACGATGAACATCTTAGTTTACTTTATTTTAATTACTCATTTATAAATATGCCTAATAAAACTTTAAACTTAATATAAATAGTTATCAAGCTAATTAAAGATCTCTTTCTATAAGGATGGAGGTTGGGGAAAGAGGTCGGTGGGGTGCATTTGAGTTGAGTTCACGTCCCGCATCCATGTAACACAATTATGGTTTCTAATTGTGGCTGAAACTCAACAAAATATAATGAATTTATTTGCAGACGAATTCACTAATTGATTTCTATATTAGTTAGATGCTTGATATTATTTTATATGTTCAGAGAAAAGTACAGCAATTATTGTACAATTAATCAATTATACTACATTATAGCTACAGCTCTCTCTATATAATAACTTATTATATACGTTAAACACAACAAATCTCAAATATATCCTAAAAAATAACGAAAATATAGACATCCGCATCCGCATCGGCGGATGTTGAAATCAAACATCCTCATCCGCATCCGCGGATGTGAAAAAAATGACATCCGCTACATCACTACCCTAGGCCCAGTACAGTGAAAAGATCTGTAGCCAGAGCGAGTATGAAGAGAACATTCGCAAATCAAATATTAACACCAGAAGACATGTTTGAATTTTGTTCAAACAATATAAGTCACAGTACAAATTTTTTTGTAATAAATTCTGAAGAAATTGAAGCTATGGAAAAATTTTTAAGTGACATATGAAAAAAGTATGCGGCTAACAGGAACGCAAAAATTCCACAGATTTGTACCGTACCTATTAATGCAAATAACAAAAACATTTGAATTATCTTCTGATGAAGTTGGTGAGGTGAGGATTATAAGCAAAGCTTTTCTGGGTGAAGATAATGTTGAAGTTAATCCAAAAATAGGAGAGTACATAGTTTGTACTTACAATGATCAGAAATGGTTGGGATTTGTACATTCCTATAATGAGGAATTTAATGACTCTGAGGTTAGCTTTTTGCACCCATCAGGATATAGCATTTACTATTACTTTCCACAAATTAGAGATACATGCCACGTATCAAGAGATAAAATTTTAGGTTTATTAAGCACACCAACTTTAAAGCCAGGAACAATGCGTATTCAATATGTTTTCCCAGAAAATGAGTTGAAAAAACTCATGTAATTATGAATCAACTTGATGTAATGTGTGTGTTCAATTTGTATTTTTGCTGTTTATTTTCATCCATGTGAATATATCATTTGCAGTTCTCTCTTAGTCTGCAGGCGTAAAAATGTCAAAATTTCACAATGTACATATTTTTTCAATAATTTTTAAAATATCTTGCAACTTCATACCCACATTTTTTATTGTTTGTATCTTTTAACAACTAATGGAAGTTTAATAAATGCCAAAAAAAATTTTTTATTTCACTGTCTAGGGGGGGAGGTGGGGTCAAAAAGAAAAAATTAAAAAAAGGAGGGAAAATTTTCATTATTGTTCTACACATTTGAATGTGGTATCATTTAATAGATCTCTTCATGTGGATTCTAAAAATGTATAGTTTTATAGGTCTACAACAAGATGTTTGGGAGTTATTGTCCATTAAAGTTAGGTGGTAAAGTGGGGCCCCATACCTCAAAAACTATGGGTCATAGAACTTTTTTATTTGAACCAGTGAAATCAGCACCCGGAAGAACCCCATATGTCAATTTTCATCAAAATCTGAGTCAGAATGGTGACATGCATTGGGTGATCTCTCCTGGAATGCCCCAAAAATGTATGATGCATGACTTTATGGACACCCTGAAGAATAAACAAAACTTCCCTACTAAAAAAAAAAAAAAAAAAAAAGTGGATTTTTTTTGCTTTTTTTGGGTGGGTTTCATATTTGATAGTCCTGCTTTATAAAGACAGACTATGAAACTGATTAGCTACTGTAAAAACTAGTTCCAATCTCGAAGAATGGCAATTATCTTCAGAGAATGAGAGTTCAATAAGAAAATGCACAATGATCCTTAATGGCTCAACAATAAGGTCATTCCTTCAACAGGCTCCATGTAAATTGTGAGTGAAGTGTAGTCAAGTTATACCCATTTAGCAATGCACTGTAAATTATATGAAACATTACTAAGCAGACAATAGTTTCGGCCAACTCTGACAATTTACATTTGTGTAAACAATTATGTTTCTAACAGTAGACACAGTAAATAATATTTTGTGATACAATTCAAAGGCAAGTCATTCTTACATAATAATAATGGATGATGATGATAATAGGAAGGCGCAATTAAGCTGGATCAAATTTTATAAAAACAAGAACTATGTTGGATCATCATCAATGTCCATGACCCTTGGTGCAAGAACGTGATTCTTGTTTGCCACACATCTTGTGATAATACATACATTTAAGAAGTGTCATCAATTTATGCTGAATAGTTCAAAATTCTTGGTGCAAACACAAAAAAGGTCCATTTGAACTTTGACCTCTGTGTGTGACCTTGACCTTTGATGTAGATCTGATTCTTGGTCATGACCGTGCATCTTGTGATAGCCCAATATGTGTATGAAGTTTATCACTTTATGTTGAGTGGTTCAAAAGTAATAACATGGACATAAAAGTGTGATGAATGAATGGATGGACAGACAGTGGCATGGCTCCACCAAATTTATTTGTCAAGGGGACATAGTAATTTACTTTTTCATTTAAATTTATAGCAAGCTACTTTCTTCAATCATTTAAATGCAACTAAGGAACCCAAGTTTAAAATAAGAACTGTCAGAATGACATCAATGTACCCTCCTCTACTGCGACCTTCACTTTTGATGCAAGAACTTAACTGCTGCTTGCAACCCACCTTGTGATGATCCATATGCATGTGAAATTTCATAACTTTGCCTAGAGTGCTTAAAAAATTATGTCATGAACCTCCAATTAACCTTTGACCTCTATTTATGAACTTGACCTTTGATGCAGGGACCAAAGTCTTGCTACAAAACACATCTTATGATCATTCATACGTTTGTAAAGTTTCATCAATTTATGTTGAGTGAACCACCATTTGACCCCTTCCTGATCTTGATATTTGATACAGGGACCCCAAGTCTTGTAATGATCTAAGTGTGTGTCGAGTTCCATCAATTTATGTAGAGTTATTAAAATGTTATGACATGGACCACCTTTGACCTCTATTTATCACCTTCAACTTTGATGCAACAATTTAATTCTTGCTGGTGATATATTGTTTTGTGATGATTCATGTGTGTGCAATGTGTGAAGTTATCATTTTATGTTGAGATTCAGTTATGACATGGACCTCCATTTGATCTTTGTTGCGGAACCTCATTCTTACACACGACATCATCTTGTCATGATCCATGTGTGTGGTTTCATTAATTTATGTTAAGTAGTTCAAAAGTTATAGCCTGGGCACAAAACTCCAACTGACCTTTAACCTCTATTTGTGACCTAGACCTTTGATGTATGAACCTGATTTTTGCTCATGACACGTTAAAATGATCCATATATGCATAATTTCATCATGTTGAGTGGCTCAAAAGTTATAGGCTGGATGTGAAAGTGTGTGATGAACAAATGAATGGACAAGTGTAATTCAGTATGGCCCTCCAAATTTATTTTGTCAGGAACATAATATATTACTGTATTTGATAATCCCTGAAGCATGAAAAATGCCCAACAGTGGATCATCATGATTTTCAGAGTTTATGTTTCAATGAACTCTCAAGTTTTGTAAAATCAATTTTCAAATGTTTAACCATTTCTGATCCGCAGTAATAATCTACCTTGGCTTGTCTGGAGTCAGGAAGGTTCCGCAAAGATGTTGAGTTTGAAGCCACAGAATGGTTCAACTGATGAGGAATTCTGTTGAAAAAGGAAGCTGCTTTACTACACTGTATAATGAAAAATAAACAATAAGATCAATCAGTCTAAATGCTTATGGTTGATGAATAGTGTGTTTTAATATTTTTTTAATCAAAATAAAGAGTTAATTTCTATTAAAAATTTCACATTTATACATCTGTTACTTCACACACACCACTTATTTAAAAGATTAATTAAAATTGGGTTACATACTGTCAGTGAAATTCTTGCCTAAAGAATAAGTTTGGGAAATAATCATCACAATTCATCCTCCAGCATAACAGTAAATTAAGTTTAGGTACTCTCTCTCATTACTTATCCAACCTGAACTTCACATTGCATTTGGAAAACATGGAGCTACTCAGGCCTATTGAGGTTATCCAAGTCATAAATGATGTAAGGCTATATTTTATAATAAAACTTTGCAAAATATAAACTTAAAGTCTGCTAATTAACATCCAACTATTTACAGAGCTACTGAAACAGCATACATAATGAGGTAACATATACAGGGTGTCCCAGAAGTCTTGGACGGGTTTTTATTTGGCTATAACTTTTTTCTTTTTTGATTAATTTATTTATTTTTTTTTTTCAATTAAAGTACCCTTGCTGCAATTAATGAAAATGGAATCCTGGACAGTGCAACAAAGAGTGGCTATTGTGGAACTTTATTTGACAAACAACTCTTCCATCATTGCCATTCAAAGTGTGTTTAGATTAAAATTCAACACACATTCTGCTCTTTCTGATCAAGCTATTCAATGATACACCACTAAATTTCGTATGGAAAAGCCAAAGTCCAACTCTGGTTGAGATGGTTCGTGAAAGCAGTGAGGAAAATCCACATCAGTCTGATGACACAGCCAGGAATTAAACATTTCAAGAAGTTCCTCACATAAAATTTTAAGAGAGGATATCAATCTTTACCCGTACAAAATTCAAATTGCTCAAAAAATTAAACCACAAGATCATCAGAGTCAGATAACATACGCTAATGTGATTTTCAATTTACACAATGAAAATGAAGATTTTCACCAGATATTAAATTTATAATTAAAATTGCAATAAATATATTTTCAAGTGTTACAAACTTTTTTTTATTTTATCCCCAAACAAAAAAGTTATAGCCAAATAAAACCCCTCCAAGACTTTCATGACACCCTTTACATTATTCACACTCATCACAAACTCACCCACTCATTCAGGAAAGTATCCAATTTGTTTCTTGAAACTAACTAAGGAGCTACTTTTTACCACATCATATGACAAGTTATTACAAAAATTTACTACTATATAACAAAGCGTATTTTTGTGGATCCAGTCTAAAAGTCTGCTTTCTAATTTTCTTATTATTATACCCATTACCAGTGATCCCCCAACCTGCACAAATTCAAAGATAGGATGAGGACTTCACTACCCTTTTTTCAATCTGCACAAGCTGAGATTCAAAGATAGATCAGCACAAATTTTTTTAAATTGTGGTAAGTACAGTACGATACATATGATACTTTACCATTTGCAACTGGCACCAACATGCCCAGTAGTGCATCTCTTGTATGACTGGCTAGTTTATATCGAGTCATCTTTCTCATGCTCCTCCAAATTATCACATTCTTAGTGATGTTTTTGAAATGTTTTTTTTTAAGTTTTTACTATTTATACTCGTTGGTATATATTATTTTACATGCATTATTATTATTATTACTGTATATTTATTGTATAATGATTTAAAAACTTTTATCCAGATAAAAATTTCTTTACACAATTTTTTTTTAAACTTTTGTCCCCCTAACCCCATTTATATCATGGGTAGTAGTTCCAACCTGGCATGATTTCATGCTGCATGAGCTTTTTCAGGAACAGAACCCTCGTGTGGGTCAGGGGATCACTACTATTATTATACTGTACTCTCAAGTTCTTTCATCAGACTAAGAAGAAAGTTCCTAATATCTAAATTGTCCAAACCTGAAAACATTCTGAACATCTGTTAATGCATCACCTCTCAATGTCTCTCAAAACTAAACATGCCCAATTCCTTTAAGCTTTCATTATATTCCAATTTTCTTAAGCTAGGGAAAAGCTTGGTTGTCCTATATAGCACACCTTCAACCATATCAATACTGAGTCTATGGTGAGGTGACCAAGCTTGAATGCAGCACTCTTGAGGCCTAACATAAGAATTACAGTTGGGTCCCATATGCGAGTTTGGATTACGCAAAATGTCATATACACAAGTTATAAAACATGACCAATTATTTATCCAATATAAAATGCTGTGTATATGCAATATCTAGGAGGGAGGAGCCTGCCAAGTCAGCCCTCACCACAAAGACCTTACAGGAGTTCCTGAATGTTGCTCAAAATATATTAAGATATACAGTGTATACATGAGCAACCAGAGGCATTATTACACATACACCCAAGTGACCATGAGAGAAGTGCCACGGTTGCTTAATGTGACACGCATTCCCTCAGATGACTTTAAATAGACATCAGATTTCTTATACTTTTAGAGCTCTTGGTAGCTTAGTGGTACCACCTGTGACTGTCATGCAATAGGCCCAGGTTTGAGTCCCAGTGAGGTAAAAATTTAATACCCAAATTAAGCGTGTTATTGCTTATTGATACCTTATACAGTAAACCCTCGATAAGTCAGACTATATAGGTAGGGCTCTAGCCAGTCTGACTCATTGAAAAGTCGGACTCATCGCGAATTACCTTAATTACCCCCCTATTTACCCCTAAAGAGACATAAATACTCTCTAACCTTTAAGTTTGATTAGTGAGAGTCTAATACAACATTCAAAATAAACATTAAAAACAAAACTTTGTTTCACTTACCGTTGCTGGAATTATTTTGAGCGCAAAACAAAAAATTTTATTGTTTACCTTTTCGTATAATACAGTATTAAAAAAAACACTTCACTTAGTAAAATAAACAAAAGAATAATAGCACTTGACAGAGGACAGAGTCCGACTCATCCCAAAGTCTGACTCATCAAAGGTTTACTGTATGTATATACAGTGGTGGGCACGCGCAACGATTTTTGTAGCGCTGCAACCGCAACTCTGCTGAAATAGTTGCGCCGCACGCGCAAGCGCAACCCTTTTCAAAAAGTTGCGACGCAAGCGCAACCAAAAATGTTGCGAGCGCAACAATTTTTGTAGCGCCGCAACCGCAACTCTGCTGAAATAGTTGCCCCACAAGCGCAACCAAAAATGTTGCGCCGCAAAAAGTTGCGGCGCAACTGCCCACCTTTGTATATATATATTATGTGTATATATATGGTGATTCAAAAGTCAGGTTACATAGAGCTTTTCTGTTTCTTTGCAGGTAAATGAGTTATGAGATGTTATTGAAGGAGGAGCGCATTGATGTGATATTCCTAGCTGGCTGCACAAGTGCATTGCCATTAACGGTGGCCATATCAAACATGTGATGTGACTATTCCCCTGGGCGTACCTGGCTATGTGAGGTGGAGAGCGCAAGAATCCAACTCACTACTTCACCAGGCCAACTCGAGAGGAGGGGCGATACGCTTGACCTTCGCGAAATGAGAAATCATCACGTGGAACCTTTGTAAGGTTGTATCATTACATAATAGTATTTCCCTATGTAACCTGACTTTTGAATCACCCTGTGTATATATATATATATACAGGGTGTCCCAAAAGTCCCTATTTTGTTGAAATAGGCTGAATTTCAAATGAATGTTTTAATGACATGATTGCATGCACCTTTCTAGACAAATACATGCATTAGATTTCTATTTTAATTATTTTTAAATTTTTAATTAATTTTTTCAGATCCATATCATTGGTGATGGATGTGCATGAACGCGTTATGATAGTAACATATCGCATCAGAGGAATGAAATGTTGTGAAATTAGAGAGCGATTCTCAAGAAGGTTTCATAAGCCTCAACCGACAGATAAAGCAATTTGTGATGAACAAATTCAAAAGGACTGGATCTGTGCATGATGAAGGAAGAAGTGGATGCCCGAGAAGAGTGCAACAAAACATTGAATCTGTTTGCATAATGTTCGAAGACGATCAAAGAATGTCAGTTCGCCAAGCATCCCACAGATTGACCATACCCAAAACAACTGTTCACAGAGTCTTGTGTTCGACGCTGAAGAAGAAGTGTTATCACATTCAGCTGTTACACAGCTTACACGAGGAAGATTTTCCAAAACAGCAATGTGTGCGGAACTGGTCAAACAAATCCAAAATAACAATTTAATGGACCACATTTTGTTTAGCGATGAGGCGACTTTTCACACCTGTGGTAAAATCAACCGACATAATTGTCGCATCTGGGCTAATGAAAAGCCAACTGAGTTCACTGAATGGGAAAGAAACTCACCTGAAGTCAACGTGTGGCTTGGAATGACGAAGTCTAAGATTTACAGGCACTTTTTCTTTGCAGAGGCTACAGTGACAGGGCTTGTTTACTTTGATATGCTTCAAAATTTTCTAGAACCTCAACTTCTTGAAGATGGCATTCTCGACAATGTAGTCTTTCAGCAGGATGGGGTACCATGTCATTATGCCAGAATTGTTCAGACATACCTAAACGAGCATTTTCCAAATCGTTGGATTGGACGTGGGGGAAATAGGCCCTGGGCAGCACGATCTCCGGATTTGACCCCATTGGATTTCTTTGCATAGGGTTTCATTAAATCAGAGGTCTATCGCAGAAATATTCGAGATTTACCAGATCTGCGAGATCGCATTAGGCAAGCAGTTGAGAAAATAACCCCTGAAATGCTCGGAAATGTGTTCCGCAATGCAGCTGACCGCTTTGAGATTTGCAGATACAGATGGAGCACATGTGGAAACTACTAATTAAAGATTTTAATGGTGTAATACTTGTAATTTGTATAGAAATACATCTGTATTCAGGTCAGTGTGACATTTATTTGAAATTTGGCCTATTTCAACAAAATAGATAGGGACTTTTGGGACACCCTGTATATATATATATATATAGTTTTCAATGCACATTTTAATTCCTTAGACCAATTTAAAGTAATGATACCCAACTGCCTAGATTATCTACCATTGCATCATACACTTGAAGTAAATTAATTCATACAAATTTACAGGTCATATATCGGTGTCACAGTACCATACACTGGATTGATGCACAAACCTTCATGAGGAAGAATGCTATCTTAGCCTGCCAATGCATAACCAGCCATGAAACATATGACTTGCTAGCAGGAGAGCTTGAGGCAATACATGTGGAGTTCTGTATACAGAACAAAACAGTCAAGACTACTACAGACAATGGTAGCAATTTTGTCAAAGCCTTTAGGTAAAATTAATATTCTACCAAATTGTATTATACTATCTATACTATATTCTAATTATAATATACAAAATTAAATTATACTATCATATCTTTCAGGCTCTTTGGCACTGCAGAAAATGCCAGTGACACTATGTCTGTGGCTTCACTTCACCAAGGCGATGGGCAATCCTCAGGTGAGGCAACAGAAGAGGACGAGGAAGAAGCTGACAACAATGGTCAAGTTTCCTTCATTGACCTTTCAGATCTCCTCAATGAAGAAGCGGACTCCTCCCATGCTTGTCTTCTACCAGAGCATCATCATTGTGCTTCATATACTCTTAACCTGGTTGCTATGTGAGATGTCAAAAAGGCTTTGGAAGATAGTAAATTTTGCAGTGTCAAGGGCCATGTTTGCCAAGGCTCAGACATTATGGAACAAACAAAGCTGGAGTGCTGTTTCTGCTGATGCAATCCAAAAGGAGTTTCAGCAATGGCTTGTAGCACCTTGTGCAATGAGATGGAACTTGACATACGATGTTATAAGTCATCTTAATGCTATCATTTCAACAAAAGTGTCTGCTGTGCACCACATTTGCAATGAACTGAGTGTTGCTAGATTTACCTTTGCTGAGATAAGTTTTTTTAAAGAGTATGTTTCAATAATGAAGCCCACTGCACAGACACTAGATGTCCTACAAGGCAAGAATGACACATACAATGGCATCCTTTTACCAAGCCTCACAATCTGTTTAAAAAAGCTTCGAAAAATTCAATCTGAACCTCTCCAGTCATGCAGTCATGCAGGCCTGCCTCTAGCTAGGGCATTAATATCAGGAGTCGAAACAATGTTCAAAACTATAATGCATGATGAGATCATCATCTTGGCTTCAGCATTTCATCCAAGATTCAAATTAGGATGGTTGGAGGATGAGAGCCAAGTATCAATCATAAAGAACAAAATGATAAGTTAAAAAACACTTAATTGTCAATACAAAATTCTGAACAACCATCTCCTGATCATTGTAGTGAAACCGAAGATGAGAATGATGATTTTTTTTTTTTTTTTCCATTGTTTCGAGAAAAGAAAACTAAGTTCACTGAACAAGTAGCCACATTCATTAGTTCAGATAATTCTTGGCAGGTCCATAAAGGCATTTTTTCCTGGGCCAGAATTTGAAAAAGCTTTCCTAACACTAAATACACCTATACCATCCAGTGCAGCAGTGGAGTGTCTCTTCTCTGTGGGAAAAAATATTCTCAGTCCCAAGAGAGGAGAGCTATCTGACAAGAATTTTGAGAAGCTAGTTTTCCTGAAAATGAACAAAACATTTTCCATCAGTCAGCCATAGATTAGGTGGAAACATTAAAATCTGATTTAAGCTGAGTTTAGATTAGGTGAACATGTTAATGTCTGTTATTTCAAGTTGTGTTTACATTATATGGAAATGTCAATAACTGTTTTTTCAAATTGTTTAGATAAGGAGAAAACATTAAAGTCTGGTTCAAGTTGAGTTTTTGTTCAAGTTTTGCTGATGAAATAAAATTCCCACCTTTTTAGAAAGTAGCAGTAGTGGCAAGAGTAGCAGCAGCACTACTCACTACTTTATTTAAGAAAGAGCAGTAGCAGTAGCACTGCTACCTTTTCACATGAGTAACAGTAGCACACACAACACTGATGACATAGGAGTACAGTATTTATTATGAAATTATGTTATCAAATCTTGGTCCCAGACCCCTCTATCCCCTTACTTTCCATAGACTTAATGTTCCAGATTATGCAAATCCAGATTAAGCAAGGTTTTCCAGGAATGTGTCCCTGTGTAATATGGGACCTGACTATATATAATCTACAGAGGACTTCCCTACTTTTGTAAGCAACATTTCTCTTAATACACAGCCTTTTATTGACATTCCTAGCTGATAAAGATTAAGCAATGCTAGCAAAAATCTTGATCACAACTAACTTAATGTCAAGCTCCTTTTCCTGACTAACATCCTCCAACCAGTTTCCCTGCATCTCATAAATTTTAAGCCTACATTATTTCTGCCAAAATGGGGGACTGCATTTTTTAACTGAATTCCATCTACCACTTACTAGCCCAATCAACTAATCTATCAAGATCTTTTTATAGTTTATCAGAATTTTCTATATTTGTAACTGAGGCAACTACTTTTGTATTACAGTAGACGCCATTTATAGTGTCCCACTCAGTGCCAAGCCAAAAGGACACTATATCCACAGTTTGGTCTCTCAAGGGTTGCAAGGTTAAAAATAATGAATATATACTGTTTAACAATATACTTACAACAAACACCTTTATTATGCAATTTCTCATTAAAATTGTTTTTACAATTCAACTGAAACATCAAAACTATGTTCATTTTAGATTAAAACAAAACATTTTCCTTCCATGGCCATCTAGTAAGCCTGTAAACAGCACGTCATCACAAATACAAGTGTAAACTAGAGCTACCAAGTAGAATATACTAGCTGAAAAGAGAGACTATAAGCGTAATCAGACACACTATCCATTGCAATTACCATGTAAAAGTAACTGTTTCCTAATTTTAAGACACTATAAGCAGCAAGACACAATATCCAGCGACACTAAATCCTGCATCTACTGTATCTGCAAATTTTAAAACTTTACTACCTATTCCATTCTCTAAATCATTTAGATATAAAATAAAGCCTAGGGGGTTCCACTTTTATCAAGTTGTGAATTTCACTACACTTTGCTCTTCCCTATATACCTTATGATCTGTAAAGCATATGTATCAAATTTGAAGCAAATTGACCACCATTTAGAGGCTGCACCTCTGATACCTTAGCCCTTTGTAACCAAATCTTGAGAACGTCCCAACTTCCAACATATTGTAATGTTTTCTTTTCTTTCACAGGTGCAAAAAGTGTTGAAAATGGAAAGAAAGATGATCTGGCTGATTGAAAACTCTAGTCGAAGAGCTCTTAGGAGCAAGATTGCCATCTGGAGAGCAAGTCCTCCTCTGCTTTATGTATCATCACCTGGAGCTGAAGGAAACGATCCCCCTTGCCATCAAGTCTACGAGTATCAAGCTTCAAGAAGTTTGGAAGAAGGCGAATATCCCCGTGAAGACAGAGGAGAACATTAGAGCTGCTATACTAAAGCTGTACGAAGAATACCAAAACTTGAAGAAGGACTAGTCAAGAGAGATGGACAAAGCCATTATGAAGCGTCAGGTGTGGAAGGGAGACCTTGCTGACCTTCTCGACATCGCTTGCCAAGGTGTGATGAGCACGAGTTCAGTTCCAGAGGAGGACAAGGTTTAACTGTCCTCCCAGAGGGGGGACAGAATGAGTTCTTCAATGGCTAGGGTGGATAGGAAACACCATGGTTGTCAAATGGAAAGAAGAAGCAGCTAAGAAATTTGAACTTCAAAAACTAAAGCATGTTGAAGAAGCTGAAAAGATCTGAGAAAATGAAGCTGGATAGCACATCCTCTAGCTCAACAGTGACAACAGATGAAGAAGAAGATTTTGCTGCTCCATTGGCCTCTAAGTCACCTTATCATTCCAAGAACACACTTGATCCAATACTCGTGGCTACTTGGGATAGAGAACAACTCTATTCAACAAACAAGCACTTCATTGCAACTGCTAAAAGTCTTGGACAAGATGTATCGCAGATTATTATTTCACCATCAACTGTTCATCAAGCACGTGCCAAGTATTGAGAGAAAATGGCCAAACAACTTGAGGAGTCTATGTTCAAAGATCCACCTCTCTTAGTTCTGCACTGGGACAGCAAGCTACTACCACAAGCTGCTGGCGGAAGCTCTAGAAGCTTGGAAGACAGAGTAGCTGTTGTGGTAACAGGGAAGGAGTTCAAGCATCATCTTGGAGTGCCTGTTGCCCAGGATGGTACTGGTGAACAAATGGCTCGAGCCATCATCCAGGAGCTGCAATGATTTGGAATTCAGGACCACATCATTGGCCTCTCAGTTAACACTACAGCGTCCAATACCGGACTTCTGCAAAGGGCATGTATGAGGACTGAACAATTCCTTGGTCAGTCGCTCTTGTGGTTGCCTTGCCATCACCACATTTATGAGCTCATTTTGAAGGTCTTTCATAAGTCCCTGGGGACAACAAGTGGTCCTGAAATCCTGTTGTTTCAATAATTTCAGCAGCGTTGGGACTTTATTAACAAAAATTGTTTCAAAACCATGATCAATGAAGAAGAGCCAGCCACTAGGTACTTGGAAGATGAATGAATCAGGATGGTGAGTTATCTTCGTGGAGTCATTGAAATTTCATGTCACCTGAGAGAAGATTATGAGGAACTCCTCAAGCTGTCACTCCTTTTCCTTGGAGGCTGGGGTGGAGCTGAGTTCTCCTTCAGGACTCCAGGATCCCATCATCAAGCCAGGTGGATGGCAAAAGCTATCTATGTGCTGAAAATGGTTTTGTTCCAGGAGCAACTGGAACTCACCAACTGAGAGGTGAAGGGATTGCACGATGTGGCCCTTTTTACACGTTTCATTTATGTCCAGTTCTGGCACGAGGCAGTGGTCAGTTGGTGGGCCCTGAAGAATGACCTAGACATGATTCAACTGTTGATTTCATATCTGAACAAGGACCTGGGCCAGGCTGCCTTGAGAGTTGCCAAAAGGCAACTATGGTATCTCTCAGAGACTCTAGTCAGCTTGGCTTTCCTTGATGAATGGATGTCACCAAATGAGAAAGAAAAGATGTTCCAGGGCTTGAATAAACCTGCGTCGAGGAAGGAACTCAAACGACTCCAGTGGAAAAACCTGACTTTTGAAGGCAAGGATCTGAGCAACTTCGCCACTCAAAGGACGAAGACATTCTTTGACAACTTCAGTGTCAGGGATGTCGACAACATAAAGGAGCACACCAAAAATGACGGCTTGAGAGAGTCAGTCAACACGGTGAAAGTCATAAATGACACAGCGGAGAGGGGAATTGCATTAATCAAACAATTCAATGAATCAGTCAAGGATGAGAAGCAAAAACAATTCTTGTTGCGGATTGTTGAACATCATTGAAAGGTGCCGCCGAAAGGAACCAAGGCGGGAACATCCTTGTACCAATTCAAAAACTGATTCAGATTTTCTGATTTTAATACTAGAGGTTTTTATTTTCTGTGCTTCCAAGGGAGAATTCTTTTGTAACACCGAAGAAAATTTTGTATTATTAAATTGTATTGTATTGTGTATTGATTTGAATTTTCCAATTTTATTATTAGAGTTTTTCATTTTCCATGGTTCCAACCTGGGAGAATTTTTTCATAACACTGAAGAAAATTGTTTATTATAAAAGGTTCAAATGTGTGCAACCCCTAAATATCACTTAAGCATTTTCAAAATTGGTGCACATCTTTCTTACATGAAAAGGAATAAAAGCACAAGCAAAGTGGAGAAAAATATTGACCTTTGATATTTTCCTCTGTACGAGTGAAACACCCTAATAAAGGCCTCACAGCTGGAAGTAGTTCACACAAGACATTTGAATTTTTTCTTGTTTGCCTTTATGCTAATTTGAAGCAAGTTACATAAAGTGATTATTTGGTCACAAAATCAAATTTATGTTAAAGGAGTTTACATTGTATGAGGACTCCCTGTACTGTGCAGTAGGTTTGGATTATCTATTTATTATTAGTCATTTACAGGTATAATATGCAGTAATATTTTAGCTTGTACGTTACAGGTTTATTATACTTCATTTACAGGTATACAGTATAGTAGGGGATGTACTGATATATCACTATTGGTAATATTGGTAGATTTTTATCAGTATCAGCTGATACTTCAAAAATATGATTTTTCCAAAATTATGAATAAAATACTATTTAGAGGATGAAATTTCCAATATTTTATTGTTTTATTACTTCACATAATTCGTTATTATTAAACAGCCAAACAAGTGTAAACCTTTTGAGAAATAAGTATAAAGCCTGGAAAACCAAAAAACTATCTTGTAGTCATAGTTCACAATATTAACCCAGATAGCTGGTTAAAAACACATTTACTAAGCCCAACATAGGCCTGCAGTCCAACTGTATAACAAACAAAACTATGACATCTAATGCAGTGTTGCCATCTTTAATGAAAAGGATTATTGCTTTGTTGCCAAATTTTCAACACAGAAAATAAATTATGAATATGTTACAAAAATATGACAAACTAATAAACCCTAATAAATGCAAAAAACTTATTTTTTTCCTACATGAAGGTCAAAATGTGATGATAAAAACCCACTCTAATACACAGAGTTTATTTCCACAACAGTTTCGATGCCCACTGGCATCCTCTTTGGGGGATACAGAAAAATGAATGAACCAAAAACAAGAGGGGAAAACAGTCCAGGGACCATTAAGAAATTCGCACCAAGGTTAGATCCCATTCTCCCCACACTGGAAGGGCATTTTTATTAAAGGGACCCGCTTATAAGTACATTCGCACAAATTTAAAACTATCTTCTTGTTCTATACATACAGATTCTATTATTTTTTTTTATATAATTATTACATTTATTAAATTTATTACATTTAATATTGCATTATTATTTATTACAGAAATTATAAACTTATTATTACATTGATTACATTGTTGTTTATTATACAGAAATTATAAACCAAAAAATGAATGAAAAAGGTGAGAAGGAAACAATCCACAGACCATTAAGAAATTCGCACCTAGGCTAGATCCCATTCCCCCAACCCCAGAACATTTTCATTAAAGGGTCCCGCTTATAAGTACATTCCCACAAATTAAAACTATCTTCGTGTTCTATACATATAGATTCTATTATTTTGACAATTACTGCATTTATTATTGCATTTACAATTTTTAACTATTATTATTACCTTTACACTAATTATTACATTTATTATTACATTTATTGCATTTATATTTATTTCCACATTTATTACTTCCATTATTACATTTATTATTCCATTTACATTTTACCGAAGAAAATAAAAATAAAAATATGCCTTCAGAAGTTGTAACACTATCAGGTCATCCCATAAGTAATGTCATTTTTTAGATCAGAATTTGAAGGACAAAAAAAAACTCAACTGAAACTTTTTAATCTAGTATATATTTTCCATCGGAATCAATGAGACTCTGCCAACATCCTACAAGCTTTTCATTGCCATGTTTATAAAATTCAGGTGGTTTTGAGGCAAAAAATGTACAAAGACTGGTGTGCAGGTCATCTAAAGAAGTATACTGTTTCTCGTCAAGATAGTTTTGCAGACTCCTGAAGAGATGATAATCTGAAGGCGCAAGCTCCTCAATTTTTGCAGAAGTGATCCGAGTGGTATGAGGACATGCATTGTTGTGGTGGAACACTATTCCTTTCCAATTAACCAAAGGAGGTCTCTTTTCTTTTAATGCAGTGTTCAATCGATCCGGTTATTGACAGTAGACTTGAGCGGTGATTGTTTGGTTGTGTGGTAAGGTTTCAAAGTGTATTACACCACCTTTATCCCACCAAACACTAAGCAACACCTTCCGAGGGTGAAGATTTGGTTTTGGCTGTGGTGTCGCTGGTTCTCCGGCACAAACCCACTGTTGATGGCACTTAACATTCTGATACAGTATCCACTTTTCATCACCAGTCACTAAACAGTGCAGAAATGGATCTTGGAGTTCATGGGAATGAAGAGCTGTGCTAATGTTTACCCACACCCTCAGACTGTCGACTGACAATTCATGTGGCACCCATTTTCCTAACTTAGGCACTTTCCCGAGTTGTTGCAAATGTCGATGGATGGTGGACAGGGATGAATTGAGTTTCTGGGCCAATTCTTTGACAGTTGTTGAACAGTCTTCTTCAAGTGTGGTCATCACCAAACTCAGCAGGGCATCCAGAGTGTGCTGCATCTGTCAAACAGCAGTCACCATTCCTAAACTTTTGAAACCATCTTTGACATTTCCTCACATGCAGAATATCATTGCCATAAACATCCTGAATGTTTCGCGTTGCTTCAGTAGCACTATTCCCTTTTTTGAACTCGTAAAGCATTATATGCCCAATATGCTCTTCTGATACCGCCATGTTTATGAGGGGTTCACATAAAGCAAAACACATATCTTCACTAGCAGAGCTGGGCACTTGCGGTTTTTTTTGCGGTACTGCGGTACTACCGCACTACCAAACCGGTACCGCATAACGCAGTACCGCAAAGGATCGCTGAAAGTACAGCAGTACCGCTACCGCATTTTTTGCGGTACTGCGTTATGCGGTACTGGTTTGGTAGTGCGGTAGTACCGCAAAAAAAAACTGCAAGTGCCCAGCTCTGTTCACTTGTCAAGATCTGTAAAGTATGTAGTGAAACACGATAGATGATCTCTTAGATATAACCTTCAGAAAATATATGCTTAAAATAAACCGAGTAGGACTAGTTTAAACTTAATCTATCGTAAAAAACGACATTACTTACGGGATGACCTGATAATAATGCCATTTTTTATCACATCAGCCAAAATAATCATGCTATAGATTGGGAATCAAGTAAGGTACTTTATAAATGTGATAATTATGTCAAAAGAAAAATAATAGAATCTGTATGTATAGAACACGAAGATAATTTTAATTTGTGCGAAGGTACTTATAAGTTGGACCCTTTAATGAGATTCTTGGTCAAAAAATCCTTTACAGAGTCGGGTGAACAGATTCTAACCTAAGTGTGAATTTCTTAAAGGTCTCTGGATTGTTTCCTTACTCGCTTTTGGTTTATTTATTTATTTTTTTTCAGTAAAATGTAAATGGAATAATAAACGTAAATGTAAATGTAATAATGGAAGTAATAAATGTGGAAATAAATATAAATGCAATAAATGTAATAATAAAGGTAATAAAATAAATGTAATAATTATTAATAATAATTTATAAAATAAATGTAATAATTAATAATAATAATTAATGTAATAAATGTAATAATTAATAATAATAATTAATGTAATAAATGTAATAAATGTAATAATTAATAATAATAATTAATGTAATAGAGGTAATAAAATAAATATAATAATAAATATAATAAATTATTATTTTTAGCGTTGTTTCCAAGGTGACTTGCCTTATGAGATTTCTTTTCCTTACTTTCACCATCACCACCACTATCACGAGGCCTTTTGGAAGACATGATTACACAATTCTATAGTTTACAGGCTATGAAATTATAAAACAGGCAGGAGACTTGTTTACAACATGAGGATGCAATGTAAACAAACTCATTCACACCACCAATAGAGTCACTCAGAGTAATGCAGTGGGTGATTGGCAGAGAGACTGTGTCCCTTAACTGGCATGTGCTGATTGGCTGCTTATAGCAACTGGCACACCAGCCACCAGTCGGCATACAGGGTACTGTTTTTTAACTGTTACTGCATTGCGTTTAAGCTGTGCTCAAAATTTAAAAAAATTTTAAAATTAAAAAATTTATATTTTTTGAACAATGTAATAATGAAACTGCATTGTATGAGGCCACATTAAGTGGGGGATACTTGTATTTAGTTTTGAGACATTGTTTGAAGGGGGATATGATATAGCTGTTCAAATGTTTTCAGGTTTGGACATTTTAGATGCAAGTAACTTTCTTATTAGAGTCTGATGGAAGAACTTGAGGGCATAAGAAAAAAATTAGAAAACAGACTTGTAAGCTGGATCTACAAAAATACTTTTTCAGTCACAGAACAGTAGATTTTTGGAATGATTTGTCATGTGATGTGTGTAAATAGTAACTTGTCAGTTAGTTTTAAGAAAAATTTGGATGCTTTCATTCATGAATGAGAGACGGTTTGTAGATTGTAAATAGTGTATATTCTTAGCTTAGTTATGTAGGCTACTCTGGTAGCTCTGTAAATATTTGTATGTTAATTAGCTTACTTGAGATTGGCAGCTTGCACAATTTTATTGTAAAATAAAAATAAAATATAGCTCAGGACTTGGATGACCTCAATAGACCTGAATGGCTTCATGTTTTCCAAATGAAATATAATGCAGTGTAATACCCCTGTACACTTTTTCTGTAATTTGATGCAAGCTGTATAATACCACAATTCTCAAATGCTACATACAGCCTTATCCTTAATCCTAACTTCCCTCTGACAAACCTTAGTCATGGTCAAAAGTCATCTAAAGCACAATTCTTTAACTCAATTTATAGCTTTAGGGACTAGGCAATTTTTTGGATGGGATAAGCTAATGGGGGTTTAGGGTAATTAGGCCAAATAAATGGGCTTGCACCAAATGGACCCCTGTATCTCACCAAAGACTAAGATGAATTAAACTTAGGAATGGAGCTATTTATATTGTAATAATAATACAAAAAAGTAGAATGTACAGAATTAACACTATAAATCTTTAATAAATTAAAACTTGGGAGCAAAGCAAAATAATGCCTTTCCACTTTAACTCTTCAGGATTGAAGTTGAAAAGTGAAATTGGATATCCCAAGATAATCAAGTTATCTTTGGATTTCTCTTACACATTTGTCAAAAGGAGCATTCTGGAATAAATCATGCAGTACATGACACCACACCATCTTCAATTTTCCTATAATTTGGTATATAGCATTTTCTAGATCAACAAACTCAAAACATAACATTATAGCTCAATCAAAGCAATGCTTTAAAAATTATGCCCCCCAATTTCCCCTATTTTGACAGGTTTCACATACTGTTAAATTCCAAATTGTCATATCTCAGTTCCTAATTCAGATAGAAGAATGATTCAAAGTGCATCTGAAAGGCAATTTCTCAAAGAATAAAGCATTAGAAGCAAGCAAAACACCTAAGTCAATGAACAAGTTAAATAATTTTTTCATTTTGAGGGACATCCCCCACCCTGATATAAATGAAAAATTGTTTTTAATGAAATTGAACTACAGCTCTCTTTTCATCAGTGGGAAGTGAGAAAAAACTGCTTAAGATTTAAATGATGCTAACCACTGAAAAACTAACATTTCATCTTTTCTGGAGTTATTCATTAACACTTGACTTGCCACACTTATGAATTAATTTATTGAATGAGATAAGCAAATATACATTTTATGGTAGTAGGGAAATGAAAAAAGCTATTCATACCCAATGAAGAACTTTATTCACAAGTATAAGTACAGTCCAACAAAACTTACAAGACATCATTTAACATGAACATTTAGATGAACATTGACTCAACAGAGCTGTTTTGTATTTAGACACATTTATACATATACATATATATATTTATATAATATACACCCCCCCGCAAGGGGGTTCTAAGCTCGTGCTCTTGAGTGCTCTTTGTGCTCATTTGTACGTGCTTGTTCCTGGAGGTTTCACGTGCGCCCTCCCGGCCCTAGCACCCAAGGATGATGGGGCTCAACCCTGCAGTCCTTGGTCTTTTTCCACTTTGACTGTCCCCTCCACCCTTTCTTTTTCCTCGTTTTTCCGCCGATATATGCCCTTTTAAATAGAGGCGAATCGGTTCTTCCCGAACTTTAAAAAAAAAATAAAAAATAAAAATATACACAAACTGAGAAGTTCAGGCATTCTAAATTAACCCAAGGACTCCACTACTTTGATTTCCTTTGGATGGAAAGGTTAAATAATTTTAATGCCAGGCTGGCTACCATATATTTGGATTTGACATGACAAATTATGTCCTTTCTTATCCAGCAAATATCTTCATGCAGAAAATAATTACATGGACTTCCTGAAAAGGTCAAGAAGCTAATTTGACAATCACCAAACTCCTCTGAAGCCAAATTTTATCATCACACACTTGCAGGCAAACATACTAGCCAGTATGATACTTTGTCTTCATTGTCATTGTTGACTGGCAGATTGCTCACATCCTGTTCAGTTCTATTAATTTTGGATAATAGTATCGGAAGTCTGATAAGCCTGCATCCAATTCTTTGATTTTGGGTCAATTCTGTGGTACTCTTTTGTATCCTAAAGTGCTTGATGCGGATATAAAAAGGTCTTAGTATCAAAATGTGACCAGTATTAGTTCATTGCTGACCAGCCTTTGCTACACCACTTTTGATAGTTCCTTCAAAACCATGACAAGCATTTTTGCTATGAATAGTAGTGGAGAAATTCCATTCAGCCTTCAAGCCAAAATCCCGTTCAGATTGCTGAAATTAAATCTGTGCTTGCATTGGCCACCATAGCCATCAAAAAAATAATGCACTTTTTGTACATTAGGGAATTGTTTTTTTTACATCCTTCATCAAATGCTGCTGGAAAGTGTATAAAGTGCTGAAGTTGTATGCCTTAGATGCACTGAGAGGTGCATCTAAGGCAATAAAGAAATAGTTTTCAGCAAAATCTTCTACAAGAAGAACTACTTCATGATGAAGATTCTGTTTCAATGTTTTCATATACTAAGTGACTGACTTTTTGCAATGTAGTGATGACAAGAGAGAAAATCACTTCTGAAAGAATTCCAATAAACTCATCCTTTCAAATGTTCAGTGCAATGATTCCTCATTTCATGAAGGTCAAGCTCGTCACCTCTCCTCTTGAGTTGGTTTCTCATACTCTCCACTTCATATAGCCAGGTATACCCAGTTCATCTGGGATTGTTCTGAGCCAGGTATCTAATCTTCTTTTGAAGATGTCCACCACACCACCACTCGCATTCCTTAGGTCTTTGGGCAGCTGATTAAACAGTTTTGGTCCTCTCACAAAAAAAATATTTCCTTTTAGGGTTAAGGATGTTTCCTGTCTAGCCTTTAATTTGGGAACACGACAGTCTTCTTTTTATACTTTCAACTGTTGTTTGGGGAGTTATAGGGTTAAGAGTAAGATTAGGGGCTAGTTTCTCCATTATTTTCCAAGTGTAAATAATGGTGTATCTCTCTCTTCTCCTTTCCAGTGAATATAGGTTTAATTCGCGTAACCTTTCCCAGTAATTTAGTTCTTTGCACCCATTGATCTTGGCTGCAAAGTTTCTCCGAATCCCTTCTAGCTGTCTAATATTAGTCTTCTGTTTCATATTGGCATGTTAGGACTGAGCAGTATTCCAATTTGGGTATGATTAGGGGTGCAACAGATATGATATCCGGTTGGATATTGCGAAATATCTGGTATCCAGCAGGATATGGGTCATATCCGGCTGGATATGCCGGATATAGGCCAAGACATTAGAAAATTAACACCTGTATAAAAATCTGCCATATGATAAAACATTATAAATAATATTTTACATACAAAAAAAATGGAAAGCCCTCCAGGGCCCACCCCTAAACCAGTCCAGCAACACTTTTTATATTAAGTTAACACAATACTGATGACAATAAATAAAACATCTGTCCATTCTTAACGATTAGTTCTATTAATATAATCAGAGCTTTTTATAAAAATGTCTAGGTGTTAAATTTTTTAAAAAGAGTAAAATATTGCTAGACCCCTGCACTTGCTTTCCATTCTTTTTTCTCTTCCTTTATTTTCAAAACAATACAAAACATTTCAAGCTTGACAAATGTAAAACAATACATTGAAAATATAAAATGCCTGGAATGAAATCAATGAATAGAGAGCAGTATTGTGTCAATCAGATGCCACCATTCAGCCTGAAAAAAAAAATAAATAAAAAAAATAAAAATTTAGAACTTTTTTCCATTTTGGTGCAGAAACAAGAGCATTTCTCCTCTTTTAGACAATATTCAGGATCGCCTTGCTTCATAGATGTTCCCATATTCAGAAAACATTCTCTGAAAATACAGAGGATGCGGGTGTGCAGAGAAGCTTTGAAACAATAGTTTTAAGGAGAGGAAATTGGTCCTCCTACTTCCAAATTTGAACTGGACAGCATTTCCTATCTACAAGAGGTTCAGATGCATATCAGTCTAACTCCCCTGCAATCAGGAGAATATCAGCAGTCTTTTTTTCAACCTTTCTTCTCTTGTAACTTACTTCCCCAGATTGCTCTCCTTTTGTGATCTCCATAAAACACGCTTCAAGAATGTCCTCTTCACCTTTCCTCTTATCGCATAGGAGAACTGGAATTTAAGCTTCTTTCGCTTCCACTTTCATCTGAATCATTACCACCTTCGTCATTTTCAATACCTATGACTTCTTCAATCAGCCAGGATTTAACCTGCTCTTTTTGAAAGAACGATAACTTATACCATGGATCTATTGCAGTCACAGTCACATAAGCCCTGTTCTACATTATGTTCAAAGACTTCCCATCATTACTCTCCAACAAGAAACGCGCTCGAACAGAAATCAAGTTCTCTCTTTGCCGTTTGAACACCTTGGTCATCATGGTCAATCTTTGAAAGAAATCTCTGTAAAATACAAATGCTTGGGATTACGGAAGACAAAGTTGATTTTTCCGAAATCATTTCCCAAGTTAGTTGGAAGAATGGTTTTAATATTTTAAGGAGATTTCGTATCAGTATCCACTCGAAGGATGTGATGGTAGGTAATTCACTACGATCAGCCAAATACAGTTGCACTGGAATTTTTAATTTATATAATCTTTCTAGCATCAAATATGCACTGTTCCAACGTGTTGGGACATCTTGAACCAATAGGAGAGGCTCAAGATTTTGCTGCACTTGAATGTGTTTGAAATTGTTACAGGACAAAGGAGAATGATTAAAGTGAGTTGCAAGGTGGCAACTTTTTGCAAGGATATCAATTACACTCCTCTGAACCATGATTGAGTCACTAATAACCAGTTGGAGTAAATGAATGCTGCAGTGTATTGAAGGTATTTCAGCCAGGTCACTACCAACAGCCATATTACTAGCTCCATCCCTCACCAATAAATTCCTCTTATTTGCATCAAGATCCCAACTATCCCACATAGAGCGAAACTTTTCAGATATATTCTTGCCAGTATGCAACCCTGAGAAATGAGAGGCATGTAGCACAGCACCATATCTTTCAAAATCTTTACCTATCCAGTGACCCAATAATGATATAAAACTTTCTTGAGAGGTTGTGCATGTCTATATATCTGAAGAAAAGTTGACATGCTTTACTTCTTCCAGCTTCTGAGCAATTTTAGACTTGAACTCATTATAAAGATGAGGAATTATAGTATCAGAGAAGTACCTTCTGCTCAGTAAGAGATATCTGGGTTGGAGGTAGGACATTAGATCAATAAAACCATCATCTTCAACTAAAGTAAATGGCTGGTTGTCCAAAGCCATCATCATGCCAATTTTATGGTGAATCATCGCCTGGAGTCATTGATGTCCCATATATTTTTAGATGAAAAGCTTTCCTCTATTGAGATCTGCTTACTCATTTGGTCTATTTTCTTTTCTTTCAGAGTACTACCAGTAGAAGTTGATGGTCTAGCCCATATTCTATCTATGCCTATTTCCTTTGATTCAGTCGCAGCTATTCTTTTTTGTCATTTTCGTTTTTGGCATCAGCATACTCTTTTGGGTGATTAATTTTCAAATGATTATGAAGAGGTATTGTGCTAAAAGACTTTTGGCTACCTTTCTCCATCCCACATTTGATAATCTTTTGGCAAATATTACACTTTGCAGTGATATTACTAGGATCATTTATTGTATACAGTGACCACACAAAACTTATGACTTATGTGGGGGGAAAAGTGATCACCTGGGAGAAAAGTAAACAGTAAAAAAGTATACGTAAAAAATTGTTATATCGGGGTAGTACGTTAAAAATTAAGAAGGTTTAGAGCTTATATATAGCATAAAGATGTTTTGGGATCCATCTATGTTTAAAATGGTAATCAATGAATGTACCGTAGTAATTAACTTTGCTTTTCTTTTCTTCCCAGCGACTAAACATTTTATATGCCGGTATATGCTAAGATAGTTGGCAACAATATACATTTCAGTTACAATTTTTGTTGTATACAGTACATATTCAGACATCTCAAGGTACGTTATACACCACCATCCAGTCACGGATGTAGGCTAGTACAGCAGATATAGACTTCGTTTTTTGATGGGGTAAAAGTAACCAGACTCTCAATTTTGCAACACAGTCATTCTAATGTGTCCTGTATGTCTGTCCCGCAGGATGGGGCGGACTTATGTCAAGACGACGAACACTGGCAGGTTACAGTATACCCAAGAGGATGTGGCGAAGGCTTTAGTTGACTTGGCTGAGGGGAAAACTACCCATGCAACCAGTGCAAAGTACAATATTCCTGCCACCACGCTGCATAAACGTCGGCATGGCCTGGTTGCAGAACCAGGCCAGTCCGGGCGTTCCCCAGCCCTCCTAAGGAATGAAGAGAGGGCTATTGCGCAGAATTTAGCAGCACTTGGGGACTTTGGATTAGCGTTTGACCGACAAAATGTGGAAATTTGTACAAATGCACCTCACAAAATGCAACTGCCACATCCCTCAGTTCAAAGACAATCTGCCAGGGGTTGACTGGGCCAGAGCATTCATGCGGCGCCACTCTGACATTCTGTCAGCAAGGCACTGTCAGAATATAACAAAGAGGAGGGCGGCCCTTTCTGAGACTACAGTGCGGCAGTATTTTCAGCAACTGGAGAGAACACTCGACAATGTGCCACCGAAGAACATTATAAACTACGATGAAACCAACCTCACGGATGACCCCAAAACTAAACGGATGGTGTTCCACAGAGGCATTAAGCATGCTGAGCGGATAATGAATACTACCAAGAGCTCAACCTCCATCATGTACACTGTTACGGCTGCGGGAGACAACCTGCCAAGTTATGTGGTCTACAAGGGGCAGCGCATCCAAGACTCATGGGTGACTGGTGGACCACTGAGCACCAAATACAACATGTCAGCATCGGGTTGGTTCGACTCCAAGATTTTCATTGAGTGGTTCAAAAGCGTCCTCATCCCCTTTGTCAAAGCCCTTCCCCGTGATGAACCGAAGGTTGTGATTGGCGACAACCTTGCCAGTCACATGTCCTTCGAGGTCATCCAACTCTGCAATACCAACAACATTCGGATGGCCTTCCTCCCCCCGAATTCGACGCACCTCCTGCAGCCGTTGGATATGGGTGTGTTTGCACCTTTGAAGATGGCCTGGAGGAAGATCCTCACAGCCTGGAAGCTGGGAGAGGGGAGGCACATGATGACCATCCCAAAGTGGTGTTTCCCCCGACTTCTGCTCCAGCTGGAGTCAGAAATGGAAGAGAAGTGGGACAGGCTCTGCAAGAGTACATTCCATGCATGTGGAATTTGCTCTCTCAACGCCAACCATGTCATAAACAAAATGAAGCACAGCACACCGGCAGATGAAGATCAGGGTAACGCGAGTGCTGAATTGCTGGAATACTTGAAGGAGACGCGGGAGTCAAGTGTCCAGCAACAGTAAAAACCTCGGAGCAAGCGAGTTAATGTGTTGCCCGAGGCCACTGTGAGTGTGGCAGACCTTCCTTGGGCTCTCGGCATCAGGAGCCTGTGCAACTGGGGCCAGCACTTCATGTGCCGGTGCACCAAAATGACCAAGAAAGCAACGAGCTGAGACTGCCACTGAGGAGGAAGACGAAGAGGTCGTAGATGACTCTCCGACCAATCTGAGACAGAATGATTACGTCCTCGTTCGCTTTGCCAATGGCAGGAAGACACCCCATCACTACATGGGAAGGCTGATGAATGAGCAGGGCAGTTGGGAGTGGGAGGTGCAGTTCTGGCGGCGCACTGAGTCGGCTACGGCCAACATAAACACAACTGTTTTCAAATTGCCGGACAACGACGACACAGCCATGGTGTCCGAGGATGCCATTGTGAAAAAACTGTTTGCACGACACATTCAGGGGCAGAGTGGCAATTAAAACGTCCACATTTGCTTTACTACTTGTTCGTTGAGCAAGGTAGTGGTGACTAATATATCTAAAGTGACCTTAGTATGTATATATTTTGGTGGGCTGCGTTTAATTGTGTATAAATAACTGTGATTACTTTTACCCCAGTATGTTCACTTTTACCCCCCATTTGAGTCTGATTACTTTTACCCCAGTATGTTCACTTTTACCCCCATTTTTTTTATGTTTGGTCCAGGTTGCATTATTATTATTTGCAGGTGAGTCAGTGGGACCAGGCACTTCACGTATGTAACTATAAGTCAGAGAAGGGCCATATTCTTTTATAGATATATATATTTCATAATGAAACTTTAATTTTCAGATTTGCTATAATAAAGGTAAAAAAAAAGTCATCATTCTGTTTACTTTTCCCCCCAGTTGACGGTAATACTTAATAGTTTAATATAACAAGAACCTGAAAGAGAACAAAACAATTAAACATCTGAATAAACTTAAATTATTATTTATCTTGTATTTGGGGGGGCGCTTGTCCCCAATGCAAAACAAAACAGCAATATGAGTGTAAAAATAATACGGTACCTAATAATATATATCTGGCTGGATATCCAGCTGGATAGATATGGCCATATCCGGTATCCGACCAGATATGAAAAATTTGTATCTGGTGCACCCCTAGGTATGATCAGTGTTTTCAGTGGAGGAATCATTATATTCCTATCCCTTTGTTTAAATGTTCTCAGTATCTGCCCAGTTATTCTCTTTGCTCTGTTTACTGCTATCTTATTTTGTACTCCTTTTCATCTGCTGGAGCTATATTTTTCTGCAATGTACACCTATTAGCATTAGTCCACTGAACATATTCAACTGAATCTGTCTGTCAAGATAGACATAGTATTCAAGAAATTTACTGCATCTATTTTACCAGGACATTCTTGACACTTGTATAATGCACACTTAGAAATTAGAACCACAAACACTTGTCAATAAGGGTGTAGTTAAGTCAAGCTTTTTTTTAACCAAATGAAGACTGCATCAGTTTAGGATTTTAGTGGTAGGTACAAACACAAACTGAGTATCTCTCACCATTTAGGTTTCAAATTTCCAAATGATGAAAAACCTACACTATCATCAGTTTCTTTATATTTTATATACAATTCTTTCAAATTGCCTAGTGAAAGATGTTTTTGCTCGTACTCCTTTTCACCATCTGTTTCTTATATTAACACAATCAGATTTGCCTGCACACAACCAACTTACTTCATCTTCATAGAATGCCTTTACTCGAGATATTGTCTGTTCACTCAATTTTTTTTTTTTACTTTTACTATACTTGGAAACCTCAGGAAGAATGCCAAATCTACCTTTCAAATATCTGGCTTTGTCAACAAAATACCCATTTGCACCAAAAAACTGTCTTTGAAATTGTAAAAGGTGACAGAGTAAGTTTTTGAAGTCATCATTGAAAGGAAGTAGAACAATTAAATTCCTCTTTGAGATTAATCATGAGTGCCTCATATCTGAAAAAACAAAATGGAGATAACTTAGTAGCTAGTTTTAACTGGTTCTGTCATGCCCATGACAAGTTCATTTGGAAAAACTTAAAACTAGACAAAATGCAACTTAGATACATTTGTAATATTGTAGGGCTTCAAACCCATATTTATGTCCAGTGAAGCATTCCTCACCCACTTATTTATAAACCAATTTCTTCTTTTTAGGAATTATAATTGTTTAAAAAAAAAAAAAAAATTAGAAAAAAAGGGGTATAATTTAAATTTAAGAAGTACAAATAAAATTTTAAAGTACTAAAGAAATGACAGGCTAGGCAACCCACACCAGGGGCTGGGTCACTCATTCTTTGAATGCCTTCCTCAATGAAAAAGAAACAAACGTTCTAGCAGGCTCTGGCAAGTAAAATGTAATTATTTCTTAATTGGAGAATTTGTGTGAAAAAAAAAAATTATACAAATTATACCGTACTTATGTTCGAATGTAATTTGATGATAGTTTTTTAATAGGGCATGCTTTTTGCTTTTTTTTCTATGAAAAGCAAGGAAGAGGATAGATTTTTCCTTCATTTTAGAAATCTGTAAACATTCATTTATAGGTGTGTATATATTATAGGGTGATTCATAAATGTTTCAAATTGCAGGGTGTACTCTTAAGACAAAAGTAAAGAAAAAAAGACCATATAAACATAGGTCAAGAGACCTGTAGGTTTCAAGCTATAGCAGCAGGGTTGGCCCAATTGGACCTGACCCAGTTGTCCCCAGTGATTTAAAAACTTTACACAGTAAAAGAAGATGACGCTATAGAAGCGATAAAGGCTAACTCAAAGTACTTCTATAATTTCGCAAAAAGAAAGTCGAAAAACTATGCGACTATCAGGCCTTTAAAAAATGAGAACAGTGATTTATCTGATGATCTAACAGAAGTATCGGAAATATTAAAAGCTCAGTATGAATCATCTTTCAGTATCCCAAAAACTGACATGCGATAGAAATGCGTTCTTTGAAGAAGAACCATAAGGGGAAAGTATAACGGATTTCGACTTTATGATGGAGGATATTGCACAAGTCATAGGGAAACTAAAAACACACTCAGCAGCAGGACCGGATAAATGGAATGCCACACTGATCAAAAACTGCAAGAATGCAATCACTGAACCCCTATACTGGATATGGAGACGATCATTAAACACGGGAGAAATACCGGGCATCCTGAAGAGCGCGAACATAGTCCCAATATATAAAGGAGATCGATCCGAGGCCAAAAACTATAGGCCAGTGTCGCTTACATCTCATCTCACCAAAATATTTGAAAGAATTGTTAGACAGAAAATCTATGACTTTTTGGAAACTCAGAAAAAATTCAATGATAACCAACACAGGTTTCGGTCAGGCAGATCATGCCTGTCACAACTAATGGAACACTACAACAACATTATTGATTCACTTGAAAGTAGTGAAAACTATGATGTACTATACACAGACTTTGCTAAAGCGTTCGACAAGTGTGACCATGGAATCATAATACATAAACTGAAATATATGGGAATAACAGGAAAAGTAGGGAAATGGATATATAATTTCCTTAGTGAGCGGAGGCAAGTCGTTACAGTACAAGGAGTATCTTCATCAGAATCAGAGGTCCTCAGCTCAGTACCACAAGGAACGGTATTAGCTCCACTACTCTTCATAATCATGCTAACTGACATAGATGAGGACATTACCAGAGACAGCACAGTAACATCCTTTGCGGATGACACAAAGATCAGTAGAAAAATATGAAAACCAGAAAACATTGGATCTCTACAAACCGACATAAACAAAATTTACAAGTGGATGGAAGACAATAATATGAAGTTTAACACCGAGAAATTTCAGCTATTATGGTACGGAAAAAGAGAAGACCTAAAGTCCATGGAATATTATACCCCAAATGGACAGGAAGTCCAGAGAAATTCCAGAGCAAAAGATTTAGGGGTTGTAATGACAGATGATGCGAAATTTGAAACACAAAATAAGATAGCAGTAAACAGAGCAAAGAGAATAACGGGTCAGATATTGAGAACTTTTAAACAAAGGGATAGGAATGTAATGATCCCTCTACTGAAAACCCTGATAATACCCAAACTGGAATACTGCTCGGTCCTAACATCCCCATATAAAAAAGAAGACATTAGACAGCTGGAGGGGATTCAAAGAAGTTTCACAGCCAAGATCAATGGGTGCAAAGAACTAAATTACTGGGAAAGGTTATGAGAACTAGACCTACATTCACTGGAGAGGAGGAGAGAGAGATACACCATTATTTACACTTGGAAAATAATGGAGAAACTAGTCCCTAATCTTACTCTGAATCCCATAACTCCCCAAACAATGGTGGAAGGTAGAAACGGTAGACTGTGTCGTATTCCCAAATTGAAGGTGAGACAGGGAACATCCTTAACCCTGAAAGAAAATAGTTTTGTAGTGAGAGGACCAAAACTATTTAATCAGTTGCCCAAAGACCTAAGAAACACGAAGGGAGTTGCAGTGCAAATCTTCAAAAGAAGACTTGATGCCTGGCTCAGAACAATCCCCGATGAGCCAGGCATCCTGGCTATGTGAGGTGGAGAGCGCAAGAATCCAACTCACTACTTCACCAGGCCAACTTAAGAGGAGGGGCGACACGCTTGACCTTCGCGAAATGAGAAATCATCATGTGGAACCTTTGTAAGGTTGTAAGGTAAGTATAATACTCATTACTGAAATATTGATCAATAAAAAATTCCACATTCACACAGGGTTCATACACAGGTCCAACAATAAAGTTCCCTGATAATCCCCTGATATTTCAGATCTGATCCCCTCATATATAAATATATACAGGGTGGCCCAAAAAAAATGGCACCAATTTTGAGAAGTGATATCTCAATAACCATTGCAGCTAGGGACTTAAAAAAACAACCAAATGAAAGATAATTCTTTTCTCTTTAAATACTTATTCTATGGCTTGATGGTTATAAGCCCATATAATCCCCAAAATTGGCTTCCAAAAAATATATACAAAAAAAAGTTGCGCATTTATATTTATTCCTTTTAAGTTAAACCTAATTTTCAATAAATGGCTCAATCTGCCCTCTATTATGGTCAACCACAGCCTGTAATCTTGCCCTCCATTTTGAAATTGCCTTCGAGATCATCACTTGTGAGAGATTTTCCTATGCAGCCTGAATTTGTTCACGAAGATGGTTCACATCACGGATTTTCTGACCATGGTAGACTTCTCTCTCTAAGGCAGACCACACGAAGTAGTCAATGGGGTTTAGATCTGGGTTGCATGGTGGCCAATTATTTGGTTCGATAAAACCAGGACAATTATTATTGAGAAATGTTAGTTTCCTTGGCTGTATGAGATGGGGCTCCATCTTGCATGAACACAAAATCAGTGCTCATCTCCTTGATCTCTGACAACATTGGAGACAAAATGTCATTACAGTAGTAAATTGAGTTAATTTTAATGCCTCGCTGAATAAAAATGATGGAAGTTTTGTTCTCAGATGATGCTGCAAGGGAAACTATTATCAAATCTGAAAAGTGTTTTTTTTCACGCAAAAGTCGTTTTGGGTCAACATGAGTTTTTGTCGGCACTGCTGCACGAACCCGATCATTTTGGGTATTTCGTGGTGTTTCGACCGTAAATTGTTTCTCATCAGAAAACCAAATTTTTTTCACAGACTCATTTGACCGAAATCTTCGCAATAGATTTTTACATCGATGGAAACGTCTTTCTTTCACAGGCTCCGATAAAGCAGTAACCTTCACCCTCTTAAATGTTTTCAACCCAAGATCTTTTTGAATTATTCGCTGTACTGATGAATGTGAAATCCCGGTTTCTTTCGCAACTTCACGTTCACTTTTACTTGTTCCTCTTGACTTAAAACCATTTCATTTACTTTTTCAATGTTTTCTGGCGTTCTAATACTTTTTGGTCGACCACTTCCCGGATGCCGTTGACTGCTGCCGGTTTCTTTAAGTTTTTGTAAAAAATGTGCCACAGTTCTTTTTTTCAAATTTCTATTTGGAAATTCGTAAAGGATTCTGTTTAATGAATATCCTTTTTCTTCACGTAGTGCTTGTATAATGTTCTTATCAGATTCTCTCAATCCCATCTTGAGGGGTCTGGAATAGAAAAATTTAATTTAAAATTAGGATCAAGGAATAAATATAAATGCGAAACTTTTTTTTTTGTATATTTTGTTTGGAAGCCAATTTTGGGCATTATATGGGCTTATAACCATCAAGCCCTAGAATAAGTATTTAAAGAGAAAATAATTATCTTTCATTTGGTTGTTTTTTTAAGTCCCAAGCTGCAGTGGTTATTGAGATATCACTTCTCAAAATTGGTGCCATTTTTTTGGGGCCACCCGGTATATAAAAATTATATAAAAATTGCATAAAAGGTGTAAAAAAAATTCACATTTCATATAACACAATTAAAACCTAATTTTTATTCTAACTCCTCTTAAAAAACATATGCAAAAAACATAGCAAGCTGAAAAAATTAATACTAGATAACAAAATGCACGCGTTTTATATAATGTAAAACAAATAGTGCTTGTTTTTGTTAAATTATTTCATATTAACATTTTAAATTAATTTATAGTTAAATTATTTATAAAATATTTACAAATAATTAAGTCCTAAATATTTTATAAATATTTTATATTCCCCTGATATTCTCAAGAAATCCAAAAAATCCTGATATTTTTTCAGGTGTGTATGAACCCTGTGAGACAAGTTCACTGAGATATACAAACATTAATTATTTGAGCATTTTACAGGGTGAGTAAAAGAAAGTGACCCCTTAGGAGGTAAACCATCATGTTAAAAAAAGTTTGGGAACTAGAGCTCCCAAACTTCATAGATGCTTACCTTAGTATGGAAAAACTATACGCGCTTACAACATGGTATCGTATGTGATACCTTCATAATTAAGTAGAAATTATTAATTAATTGAATTAAATATCTATACAAAATTGCCTCAGGATTGGCGACATAGCCTAATGGGAATGAAATGATTGCCATACATACATAGAACCCGTATGCAGGCATCCAGCCTACATAACCATGAGAAACATTTATTTCACGTGAACAAAATTTTCCATTGCTAACTCATGTAAATTACGAGAGAGAAGGAGTCAACAACCTTTGCCAAATCAGCAATTTATACTAAAATATGAAGATATATTATAGCAGCACTGGCTTGGAGCTCTTTATGTTACAGCGAACGCTTTAAACAGGGAAGATGTGCTTGTCTTCCCTAAAGTTCTGAGTGAATTCCTTATAATATAAAACATAATAACTATAAAAAGGATAGGCCTATTCCTTCCGGGGTTTAATTCGTGACTGCCTATATTAGTAACAAAGTATTCCTTTCTTCATATATAGTTAGTCCAAATCCCAAAAACAATTAAATATAAAGAGGTCCTTTGAAGACCTACACATACATAACTCTCTAACAAAGAAACATAGGACTTTTGTCAGTAACTCTCCACTGAAGTCTGCTGGAAATTTCCAACGGATGAGGGATTGAGGGTATCAGGCAATCAAACCATAGCCCTATATAGTTTTTTCATACTTAATATGTTCATCTTAATTGAGAAGTTGCTCAATGTGTTCCCCTTCCTGCTCAATGCAGTCCTCCAAACATGGATGCCACTAATCAATACACCTGTTTACATATTGTTGAGACACCTCCCAGCCGAGCAGAATTCTTTTGCATAGTTCATCTGTCTGTCTTTTATTGGTAACATACCATATGAAGAACTGTTTCCAGAGTTAAATCCAGGTGGGTTCTCTAGTTTTCCCACACCACCATGAGAGAGATGGGGCTTTTCATGGAAAACTGTCCCCCAAAACACGTAGCATACCTTATATTTACCTTATTTTTCTTGACTTTCATCCTCAAATTCTTCAAGTACATAGTGCGTTACTTCATACAGTTCTCTTGTGATTTATTGACAGTAACAATGATAATATAAATATTGCTACAATGCTTGAAGCTGTTTTTATGTGAAAATCTTGTTATTTTCAATGTTAAAGTGTTGTTACTGTAATCACATGCAAGTGTAGTGCTAGCTCTAGCCATGCAGACTCTGAACCCACATCCAAGAAAAAGTCCAAGACTTTGGAGTTTAAGGTGAAAGTCTAGGGCAGACTTGTGGCTGGCAAGTCAGCCCCTTGTATAGCCCATGAATTTGGGCTAAACGAGTTGACAGTGTGTATGTCCAAGAAGTTGGAGGAAGCCATACATAGGGCTTCATGACCCCTAATGTTCTGAAGGACACTAAGCTTGTGAAGATGGTAAAACATGAAAGGTTGGAGCAGGCTTTGGTACTTTGGATCAAGGATCAAAACAAGCAAAACTTCCCCATGACTGGCTCCATCAATCAGGAAAAGGTGCTGCAGATACATACATGCCTCACCAAGGAAGATCCAGAATACCAGCATGTTGCCAGTGACTTCACAGGTGTAAAACTAAATTATTTTATGTACAATATACAATATTCATATTACTTTTTTCAAGTTCTGGCACATAACCCCAATTTCCCCCATAAGGTCTTACGTTTACAAATATGCAAATCCTTTCAGTCCCTAACCTTGTGTATTTGTCAGGATTTACTGTATATTAAATTTAATATGGCATTTCTTTGAATATTTACATAATTTTACTAGGGTGACATCAAGTTCTTCAAGAGTTGTGTTGAGTTTTTCCCTATTAATTTCTATATCATTATCAGCAATACTAATTGAATGTTTTGCTGGTAACTTGCGAGGTGTAGAAACTTCACTTGAACTTTGTTTTGGGGTTTTGAATACATTATGATCATCATGTTGGTTGATTTTTTTCAAACCACTCGTAAACTAGTGATAAATGATGAACTATATTCAGGATCACTATTTTCTACCACAACATTTGGAAGTTGCCTCAAACTTTTCAAGATAGGCTTTTTGCGTATTTTAAAAGGGTCACAATAGCAGCTGAGATAGTTTTATACATTTTTTTTTATTAAAATACTTTCATAAACCTACTACAGAAAACAAAAAAATGAAAACAAAAATATGAGTAACACAAAAAGATGATTCTTAACTCAAACCTATAACTAGTTTGGAATGTCAAACATTTGCCAGAGAGAAATTATGAAAGCAAGTGTTGAATATTCATCACTTTTCATTGCACCACCACCACTACTGAAAAAGGCTACCTTGAATTCAGCTACAGTTACATAACCTACAAAAAACTAGAGAGAGTTAATATAGTAATTTATACCTAATTTATACCTCATACTCACGAGTACGAGGGGCAAACTCACCAAGCTATTTTTAAGGTAGACACATTTTAAACTTTGTGACTATTGCATACAAGGGGCAGATAGGACAAATACATGCATTGAAAATAATTACATTTTGAGCATACAAGGTGGGTATTAGGGCGGAGTGAAAAAATCAAAAGTGCCAGAATCAAAATTGAAGGGGTTTGTCTTGTGTCTAGGATTAAATTTTAAAACTGATTTTGGGTGGTTGCATACAAAACTGACTGCTACTGGCCAATTTATACAAATCATATGTGCAGGCAACCAAAATTTGAGCCCAGTGACCTATCTCGGGTTCTGGACATGATAGAGACAATTTAAAAACTGTTTATGATTTATTTTTTACCTCTGAAGCAGATTAAAATATTTGCAGAGGGCTGCAGGCTCAATAATGCATATAAAAATCTATATTTCATCATTTTTGCTCAAAAAATGCAATTTTTTGGCCCTTTTTCTCCAAAATTTTTTTTTTTATTTGAAATTATATTTTATATTTTTCTTTTCAGGGTGAATTTATAGAATTCATAAATACATATATTTTGATAACCTTATTGCCAAAACATACTGCATAGTAGGATGTTAAGACGCAGTGACAGTTAAAATTCTTGATAAAGGTCACAGATTTTCAAGCACAGACTTATTCCCCAACAGAAAGCTTCCTCTTGGTAAAGATGTCATCCAACATGTAATGGCAGAAGAGAACTAGACAACCAGACAATACAGTTGCACCAAGTCTGATTGAACATTGGATTTGGTGCAATGTCTATCCAATTTCACGCCCCAGTGTCACCAGCAAGATTTGGAATCTAGCCAAAGAATTTTTGAGGTAAGACTCAAATTTTCAGTCCCTTATAAAAAGATTTAAAATATGTCATACTTTTGTAAATTTTGTAGTTACAATTATTTGTTTGTAACTAATTTTATTAACAATCATGTGATTCAGTGCTTTGCTAATCATAAGAATGATCAGTAATAAATTCTGTTTTGACTAGAACTTAACTTTGGGTTTATAATTGAAATTTGCATTCACAACATTAAAGTTTTGGTAATTTTGTAGGTTTGATTAATATCCAAAAAAGAAATGTGGTGACAAGTTCCAGAGTGATCTTTCCTCATTCATTGAAAAAAACTTACAAGTTGTTTGACATCTTCTGTGAGGACTCAAATCAGAGAAGAGATTTGGAACATTTCTATCAACTCAAAATGACAGAAGACAACTATGCTTTCTATGAGGACCAGAAAACAGCTAGAATAGGACAATGCATTGGTTCTAAGGAACGCCTTACATTGGCAGACATCAGATACAAAAGGAGAGGAGTACAGCAAGAGCAAGCAAAAGAAGAAAACCAGTGTGTTTGATCTATATAAATTAAAAAACTTTTGATTAATGGACCACCAAAAATCTGGGTTTCTTGAAACAACTGTGCTATAGGGGTTGTGAAGTTCTTCCAAAAACCCAACATTCAAGCAATAGGCTCAGTCTAGGGTCCCAAGATTCCTTATTAATGGCCCATCTGTCCTTTAGTCCCATTTTAGTATTTGTTGTGGGCCAATCCCTCATATTTTTTTCTCAGTGTCCCTTCCAGTAATTGGTTGTTTTCATGTTCATTCTTTTTAAACAATCCAGCAGGGATTGGTTATTGCTAGGGTTTTCAAGCTTTATCTGGTTCTCCAGAGTTTGTTAGGCAAATATTGTTTAAATCTAAGAATTCTCAAGTTTTTCTCTCTCCCCACACGTCTAGTTAAATATTAAAAAATGCTATTTAGTTATCAAGCATTTAACAATACATGCTCTGGACCCTGTTTCACTTCTGGAAGATAACATAAATTACTATTGGAAAGCCTATTAAGGTATTTTATTTGTTACAGGTATTATGATTCTTTATCAGAGTTTACTAGACACTAAAATTGCCCAGTGTTATTAATCATTAAGATAATTGTTAGATAATGATTGGTATGCATTCAAATTGTAAATAAGTATGGCCATAAGTTAGATATTTAGCCTGCTTAAGAATTAGACACCTGACCTATAGTTATTGTCAGTTTGCAGTGCTTGCTTGTAGTCTTGTTAACCTAATCCTGCACTTTTGTGATTCACTCTTGCAACTAGTTATAGAACCCATTATCATCACTATAGGATACCAGTCACCTTATTCCAGAGATTTGCTTGCTGCTCTTGCTTGGTTTTATGTTGCTTACAGGCTGCTTAAATTATGTGGGATTATGTTTGTCATGATTGTTAATGTCATTCATATTTACTATTATTATTTTATTTTCAAGTTGTTTATTTTGATTCTATATTCATTCAATAAACACTGCCCAACACCAATTTTGCTGATTTAGTTCAAACACCTGTTTTTAGGTAACTTTGGAGTGCTGATTTAAAAAATCACCTTAGTTTTTGCCTATCATGTCAGGTTTTCAAGCAATCAAATACGGATATTTTGGAGATATCGCATTTTGGCAGGGTTATGCCCAATTTTTTTCTTTTCAAAAAATAAGTTTTTACATACTCAGAATCAGCATGGAAAAGTAAACAATTGTGCAGGGAGTAAACTTTAATATACAATGGTAATATTGACACACAGTGATTAAAAGTGTTTAAATAAGCAAAAAATTAATCCATATTAAAGCAAGCACGGGACCAGTTTTCTTAACATTGTCTTTTTCTTGTTTTCTTACTTTTCAGTGCTGATAAATTTTCTCTTATAGGACTTCCTAGAATGAGAGATGTCAAGACAATCTCTTTGCAGGCTCCAGCAGTAGTCAGCCATCATATGAGTATCCCATCTTCCTTGGTATCGTTCTTCCATCACTTTGATATCTTGGTGGAACCTTTCACCTTGCTCTTCACTAACATCAAGATTTTCTGGAAATTTATCCAGATGACTGTTGAGATAGTGAACTTTAATGCTCATGTTGCAACCCAACTGCTGAAAGTTTACAAGTAAATCCTTTACAAGATCTTTATAATTTTCAGACTTTTAGTTTCCTAGGAAGTTCTTAACTACTGCTACAAACATTCCAAGCTCTTGCCTCCATTTCGGTCATTGAGTTACTGAACTGCGGATCTTTCATCAGTTTTCTTATCTGGGGACCATCGAATATACCAGTTTTAAGCTTCTCATCACTAAGACCTGGAAAGGCTGCACATATGTAATTAAAGCAATCACCTTCTTTATTCAAAGCTTTTACAAACTGCTTCATAAGCCCAAGTTTGATGTGGAGTGGTGGAAAAATGATCTTTTCTCGATCCACCAATGGCTCATTTACAATATTTTTATCTCCTACATTTACATTTTGCCTTAGTGGCCACTTTTCCTTTACCCAATGTTCAGCTTTGGCGCGACTATCCCATAAGCACAAGAAACATGGATACTTTGTATAGCCACTTTGTTGGCCAAGAAGAAAGTTGACCATTTTCAGGTCAACACAAATCACCCATTTATGAACATCATATTTTAGCATCTCCAGCACTATTTTTATGTTTTCATATTCTTCTTTTAGATGCACTGAATGACCAATAGGAATCGCGCCATATTCATCACCCTCCTAACCTCAGACCGCCACGAATCCCAAGCACACCCGAGAGTCACCCTCATGGGACATCCCCTACCTCTAAACAAAACCCCAACAATCCTCGGCCTCACCCTAGACACAAACATGTCCTTTTCCCCTCACATATCAAACATTTGCTCCAAAGCAACAAAAAAACAACGCTCTCAGAACACTCACCTCCACAACATTCGGTCAGCAGAAGGAATCCCTTAGTATCCTATACAAACAGTTTGTACGTACTACCCTAACTTACACTGCCCCCGCCTGGTCCCCGTCCATCTCCCACACAAACCAGAAAAAGATACAGACCACACAAAACAGAGGTCTCAGAAGCATTACTGGCTGCCTCCGAACCACACCCATCCCACATCTACATGCAGATACGAAAATACTCCCCATCGAACACCACATGAACATGACAGGGACTCAATTCTTCTCCAGAGCACTGGCCCCAGACCACCCCTGTCACCATCTCACATTATACAATCCCCCACCCAGCAACAAAAAACATACTCCTGCTGCTCACTATTCGCAGCTACTGAACAATATCCCCCCTCCTCCCCTAAACATCAACCCCATTAAACATCTCCACACAGAATTTACCCAGAAATACCTACTCGACCAACCACACAACACTGTCCTTCACGATACTCCCCCTGTAGTCCATCAGAGCGAACAAACCCTCCCAAGGAAAATGAGTTACTCTGGCCAGGCTCCGTTCAGGCCACCACCCCTCCCTCCAACAATACAGACACAGACTCCACCTAGCTGACACCTCCACCTGTCAAAAATGCTACCTCCACCCTGAGGACACAGAACACCTACTCTTACACTGCCACACTCTCTCTCAACAAAGACACAACTCCAACATTACCTCTCTACGAGACCTATGGACCCATCCCACAGTGGTAGTGGGATACCTGAGTGCCGCTGGGTTCGCATAAGAGAACCCGGGGGCTACGAAGTAAGTAAGCAAGCAAGACACACTTTAAACTTCTTTTTGAACTGTCTATAAACAATCTCCACTCATTGCATAGTGACACCCATTGCATTCAAAAGTCCTCCTACATTATGGCAGTAAACCAAATCCTTCTCTGCACCAAAATATTGCAACAATTCTCTTTCCCTATTGCGATAAGATGTTATTTTTGTCCCAGGATAAAATAGATTTTTCTTGTGCAATCTTGAAGCTAATAATTCTGATGACTCTTTTGAAAGGCTGAGATCATGAATTAAATCATTCAACTCAAGTTGATTAAATTGCTGAGGTGTCGTTGATGAAGAAGGCTGTTCAAAATCATCATCAGTGATATCACGTTCGATCTCATCAGGTAATTCCATATCTTCATCATCTTCTGTGTGTGTTGGAAGGTCCGTGAAAATTGGAACAGGAATTTCATCTGAGTGAGAAACTGGTCTGATTGCTGAATCTAGGTTAGGATACTTTAGATAGTGTTTATTCTTTGCGTTGAAGCCAGAAGTCTTCACAATGCAAAAGTAGCAATCATCTGAATGATTTTTGGGCTCTCGCCATACCATAGGAATGCCAAACTTCAAACCTTTTCTGTTTCCATTTGTCCATTGTCATAAATGTTCCACACAAGTTTTGCAAACAGTGTGAGGAGCCCACGACTTATCCTGATCTCCAAGTTTAACTTTAAAATAGGCCAGGTATGCCTTTTTTATGAAATCAGTAATGTTCATCCTCTGCTTTAGCAACGTAAAGCATCCACAAATGTAGCAGAAAACATCTGGGCTGTTTGAACACTTTCTTCAAACAGCAGACATGATGATGAGCTGCAACGCACCTTCACTCACCACTGATCGCAAATAACTGCCGCAGTATTGGATCACTGAATGCTGCCCACATGTAACTCTGTGCCACTCCCAATCATGTGGCGAGCAGGCGATGATGTCACACACTTTGCAGCTATATCCAACCAGGACAGACTGACGTCACTAGCGGAACCAGCTGCTCTCACTCCGCCAATGGGAAATCTCTCTCAGATCATGATGTCACGCTCACACCTGGGGAAATCACAGATATCCAAGATTTTAATATGTTGTACATGACCTTTAGATTTAATGCACAGATTTGCGTATTCCACAGATAAAATTTTAATAGCAAAACAGCTGTTAACAGGTCTCAAAAATCATCAATTTTGATAAGCACCCTGCATGGATCACCCAAAATAGGCATATTGCATTGCACAAAAACCTGATGTGATGGACAAAATCTAAGGTGATTTTTTAAATCAGCACATCAACATTATCCAGAAACAGGTCTTAGAATTAAATCAGCAGTAAAAAAAATTTTTTTTGTTGGGTAGTGTAATCAATCTATTCTTACCAGTGATTAATGATGAAGTCATGTTTCCAGTTCTTATTTGTGTATTAATTATCTGTAATTCATTATTATTGATTTACTGTACCCCATGCATGTAACTAATAATTTTATCTAGGCAACCAGTTGGGACCAGTAGGAAATCTACCAGCTAACTCAACTAGTCCAGATACATCCTGTTGGCATTGTGGATCCAACCTAGTTGGACCTACTACAAAGTCCATTGGGGTTGTGTCAGCTACAGTTGGCCACTCCAGGACTGCCAAGGCAATCAGGCTCGTAAACCAAAAAGACTAGTATCTAGCTGGGATAAAGTTCACATACTTTAACCACCATTTTTCTGCGCTTGTCTCCCACTACTTTCCTTTTTTTTCACTAACTGTTTTGTTTTTCCAGAGTTTTCCAGTGTTTGGGGCATTTATACTTTTATACTAAAACTTGTATTTATTCCAGTCACAATAAAAGAGAAAACATTGGTCACTTCATTTTTTGTTAGGTGTGCCTCAGATATGGGGTAATAGTAATAGGTAATAGTAATAGACTACTACAGGATTTTTTGGCTGTAATAGTAATAGAAGGCAAAGTAATAGATAATAGTCTATTACTTTTCTATTACAGTGGCAATGGACATAGTGTGAACAAAGAACTTAAAAATGAACTAAATCTACTCTAAACTAAAATAAACATGTATGTGAACCAGGGATGGGTTCAAGTACTGGTGGCAGTACTTGTGGACAAGTACAAGTACTAAAGGAAAATTCAAGTACAAGTACCAGTACAGAGTTTTTGCATAATACTAGTGATGGGACGATACCAAAATTTTTAACGATTCCGATACCACTAAAAAGTCTCGATTCCGATACAATTCTCAATTCCGATTCTCAATATTTTTAAATATAATTCTATACTTGTTTTTCTGGAAATTGTCATATTTTACTCTGGTAAGATTAACTATTTACATTATGAGTATGGTAATATAAATTATAAATTATAATAGATTGGTTTAAAAATAAAAATCAACTGTAAGTTGTAACAATTCATTTTAATCTTCTTGATTACACATCATGGATATACATGTTTTAATGTATAGCTACAATACAATAAAAATAAAATTTGTTATCCTCTTTCATTTAAATTTTAAAGTTTACATTGCAAAACTGGTTCAATTAAAAGTTAAAGAATCGCTTTAAGAATCGGAAATCATGGTACAATTCTCTCGATTCCGATTCTGATTCCTGAAAAATGCTCGATTCTTCCGATTAATCGTTCCATCACTACATAATACTTAAGTTCAAGTCAAATTACATGATGATGTACTTTAGTACAATTACAAGTACATTTTTATAGGTAGTTTAATAAAAATCTTTAAATCAGATCTACATACTCGTAAGTTTATTTCAAATTAAACAATTAAGGAATTAATAATGGTAATGATTAATTTATTGATTAATATTTATCCATAACTGAATACTGGTATCCAAGTTTGAATGAAAATAATAAAACAACTGTTTGCTCAGTGCATTCCGTGCTATCTGTAATAATTCTGAAAATAAAGAAAATATTCTCATTAGCAGAGATGGGCAGTATCTTGTATCTTAAGATACAAGATACGTATCTTAGATACTTTATTTTTGGAGGATCTTGAGACGTATCTAAAATACATTTTGTCATGTAGCTTGTATCCTGGGATACACTTTCAAAGATACTTTCATAAGATACTTTTTAAATAGAGACACTAATAACTATTCATGAAATATGATCATATCTGACGCACATTCAAGCAGGCCAGCGATTGCTGTTACATGTTTGTACATGAATACTACCGTTGTGCTGTGTGCACAGTCTCGGCACAGACGTACTCAGGTTTCATCTTGTATCCCACAGTTTTAACATGTTTCAACACGGTATAATTGGTGACATCACTGACATGGTTGATAATGATGCTCATGTTAAGTGTTTTGACAGCAATTACAGTGCATTTGGATGGAGTTTCTATCAAATGTATTTGCCAGTTATGTGTCAAAGGAAAGGCTATCTCTGCAAGCTTGAACGGAACATCAAATCTACTGAAGCACATGAAGGTTAGTTTGTTAACTTGGTATTAAATTAGCATTAAGAATTTTATTATATTTTATCACTATTGTCTATTTATCATATATGCATATGCAGCATATCAACTTTTTAGTAATCAATACTAAATATACATATACTGAAAGTCAAATTCAAAATTCTAAATTAAAAAATGCGCGCTTGAGATTCATTTGTGTATGGTCATTGGTCAACATATAAATGATATAATGTTGATATGTTGTGACTTGTGCGGTTGTGCCTATATTGTTTGTTTTCTATTTATATTTTATTCAAGATTATTTATTAATTATTATGAAAAGTGAAAGCGTGCTAAATGATATTTTGTTAATATATGAGTGGTTCATCAACTCAACCCTTTCAATCAATCAATTTAGTTGATAAGCCAAGTTAAAAATTACATAAAAAGTGAAGACTAATTTATATTAATTTTGCTGGAATATTATGTTATTTTTTACAAGTGAGAGAGATATATATATATACCACAGAAATAATTTGATACCTAGGTATATATTTTTCGTTTGATGAAATACATTAATTGCTAAAAAAAATGAAACGTTCATTCGGCCTCAAATAAAATGATTGCTAATATTTGAGAGTATATTTGATGATTTAAAAAATTAAAAAGAATATTTTTTTTTCAGAGGTGTCATCCTGCTGCCGTAAAAGATTACGAAATGGAAAAGCAGCAGCAAAGGAAAACTCCATCCACGAATGTGATAAATCCACTGGCACCTACCAAGAAAACAAAGTCCGAACAAACAGTTATAACATCTCTATGGAAAAATAAACCAGCTTTGGTGCAGAAAGTTTTTGATCAGAAACTATTGTCCTTCGTCGTCAAAGGAATGCATCCACTATCCATCATTGAACAACCCGGTTTTCAGGAATTGATGGACTGTGAGTATTATATGTGGATCATTTTGGTCATTTTGGCGTTTTATTATGTTCATTTTATGTATTTAATTTTCAAGACAGTTGATACATAATTACATATATATAATAGCCCTTTTCTTCTAAATCCAATAATACAATATATGTGTATTTTTTATTTCTTTTTAATTGCAGATTTGTGTCCATCCATGAAGCTCATGTCCAGGCGATCAATGGGCCACTTGGTGTCATCAACTACTACTGAATTGATACAGACAGTGAGGGATGCTCTAAAGGACCAAACGTATATCTGCACCACTGCAGATGTGTGGTCGACAAAACACCGGAGCTTCATGGGCGTAACCGCACATTGGGTAAGTGACCGCAACCGTAAGTCTAAATAAATTATATACTAAATATGAACAAGCCTGTATCTATTGTTATCTATTGACTATTGTATTATAAAATATATTCTTTTTAGTCATGTCTTGATAATTTACCTAAAAATCTCTGCTGATTGAACAATTAAAAAATTAAAATGAACACATGTTTGTATATTTCTCAAATTACTTAACAAATATTCCTTTTAATAAAATCCCTCAATTTTAGTTGAGTACCCCCTAATCAGGCAATCACGAACTACATTTACTTCAGTTGCCTAACATAACTCAAGTGTAATTTATAGATGTAATGCGCTTCTTTGAAGTTCTTTCTAACTATAATATAGTTATATCAGATACGTCTCATAGTGACTCATATGTGTGTAGCAATATTTTGTCATTTAAACAATATTATCCAAAAGTTAATTCCCAATGTTTATTTTGTATATGTCCAATTCAGATTGACCCTTAAGACCTAACACGCAAGTCTGCTGTCTTTGCATGCCGACGCTTTCGCAGGACACATTCTTATAATAATAAGCTACAGAAAAGTTATTGCTACTGTTACCAATAATGGTAGCAATTTTGTAAAAGCTTTTCGTGTGTTTAATGTCCAACTTCCTGCAGAAGAAGAAGAGGTGGAACAGTTTGAAGATGAGGCTACTCCTAGACCTAGTCAAGACAATGAATTAGAACAAGTCTGTCAGGATACTGAAACCAATGACCACGAAGATGAAATGACATTTCACTCACCAATGGCAACAATAGAAAGTGACAACAGAGAGAGCATGCTGAGCATCCAACTGCCTAATTATCTTCGTTGTGCAAGTCATACACTTAGTTTAGTATGTACCACAGATGCAGCTAAAGCATTGAAGCAATCACCTGCCTTTTCAAAAATCAATCATGCTTCAATGGGAAAATTGTCTGCACTGTGGACGTGTGCAGGAAAACCTAAATCTGCAGAATTCATACAGGAAAAGCTTGGCCAACAACTGCGCTATCCCTGCCCTACCAGATGGAACTCCTTATACGACAGCATTAAAGTTATTACCGAGCGTAAATCCAAAATTAATGAGGTTATGATCGGACTTAAGTTACCCATTTTCAAAGAATCAGAGTTTGATTTTTTGGATGAGTACTGCCTTATACTTTTGCCAATTGCTGCTGCTCTGGATAGACTCAAAGTAGAAAATAACTGTTTCTATGGTGACCTTCTCCCAACTCTTTTAACAACAGAAGGTAAATTGATACAAATTGAAAATAATGACAGTTTGAGATACTGCTTGCCACTGTTGCAAGCAGTTATTTCAGGGTTTTGAAGATGATTTTCCAACTTCCTTTCTCTTAACCCAGATATAAACAATGCAATAATGGCATCTGTATCTCATCCATTCTTCAAATTAAGGTGGTTAAGTTTAGTTAATAACAATGACTTCAGTGACAGTGAGGAAGAACGAAACCGTAAAATGTAGGAAAAATTCATCTCCGCTGTACTGACTCTTGGTCGAGATAGTGGCCTTCAGTTGCAGAGTCAGGGAGAAAGCAGCTCGTCAGATGCAAAACATGATGATGAAGAGGCCTTTTTCAATTTCAAGAGCCCCAGTAAGAATGATGACAGTTGTCTTGCAGAAGCTCAGGCTTGGCAATTTTTGCAAGACTCCTCTAAATCCATCTCTAGTTTAAACTCTTATCCTGCGGTCAAAAAGGTATTTATGAGGTACAACACTGCTCTCCCTTCATCTGCACCTGTTGAAAGGCTGTTCTCATTTGCTGGGATGATCCATACTCCGAAGAGAAGTAGGTTATCTGACTCCCTTTTCGAAAGTTTAATACTTCTCAAAGGTAACCAAACTTTCAGAAAATGAAATTCGTGATAATGTCTATCAAAAACTTATCTAATAAAATAGCATTATATTCTGCTTGCTATGTTAATTTACGGATAGATTATAGATATTTCAACAGGAATCTTTTCTTATCTAATCAAATACCACTATATTTTGTTTACTTTGTTAATTTATGAATATATTATAAATAATTCAACAGAAGTCCTTTGTTATTTTGATTAAAAATCAGGAATTATACATATATTTGCTTATTCCTGCAAATATATTTATTATTAGGAAAACTTTATTTTTTCTTCATGAGTAGGTAACTGAGCATACCTGTATTAACAATTTATTTGAAATACATAAATTGAAAAAGTGTGGTTTATTTTATTTTTCCATACCTAAAAATTTTCAGGATTATTTATACATATTTACTTTGTGCTTTCCTTTTAGTTATATCACTATATGAATACTGAGATATGAAGTACCATTGATTTGGCATTTATTTACATCCAGAAAATATAATAATAAACAATTGAATGAGACAACTCATGCGCTCATGGCTCACCAGGTGAAACTAAACTCAAATAATTATTCTTTCAAAAGTATCTTATATCTTAAAAATGTATCTTGTATCTGTATCTTGAAGATACAGTTTTTTTTAGTATCTTGTATCTGTATCTCAGATACATTTTTGTTGGGTATCTTGTATCTGTATCTCAGATACAATTTCCAAGTATCTTGCCCATCACTGCTCATTGGTCAGCAGTTACACAATACAGTACCGGTACTCAGAGCTGGGCAGTATTTAAATACATTTGTATTTAAATACGTATTTAAATACATTTGTGTATTTAGAACTGTATTTATAAATACATTGTTTTTCATGTATTTAAATATAGTATTTAAATACTTTAATGAGTATTTAAATACAATGTATTTAAATACTCAAAATATAAAAATGTAAATACTTTTACTGGTTTAATACACGTTCTGTACTAGCACAGTACGACGCGTCGACAGTGTAGTACAGCATGGTTCATGTTTCAACGTGTCAGTTCAATCAGTTGTGTGCCACTCTTAGTCGAAAGCGGTTGATTTCTTTATCGTGTGCGTGTCATGGCTTCAACAAGCAAATCCGGTGAATCAAACAGTGATATATCTGCAGATAACAATTTAGTGCACCCTCTGTTTGATGGAAAATACTTTAAAATTAAATCTAAAGACGGTAATAAGGTAAAGTGCACCTGCTTGCTGTGTAAACACGAAGTCTCTGCTGCAAGCAATGCTACAACGAATCTGTACACTCATCTGAAGGTAAGTGTTTTTTTAGACATCAAAAAATATCTTGAAATTGACCGAATAATCGTACAAAACGGCCCTGCCTTAAGTGGGCCTGTGTAACTAACTCGTTGCAATCAATCCAATTTGCGATGGAAAATTCATTGATGAAAAAGCTTTTAAAATCGTCTGATCTATCGATTTCGAAATTCACCGTGTCCCCTAAAGTAGAAATTTATCAAAACATGAATTAGTGAATGCATATGTTAAAATTTGTATGTATTTAAAATGTATTTACAAATGTATTTAAATACAATTGATGTATTTTGTATTTAGTATCTAAATACATTCGTAAAATGTATTTAGTATTTAGTATTTAAATACATTTCTCCCATGTATTTAGTATTTAGTATTTAAATACATTAAATGTATTTATTGCCCAGCTCTGCCGGTACTCAGAATAAAAGGAAGGAAACAATTGAGCAGTTTGATTTGCAATAGCAGGCTGCAAATTAGTGTAACTGACATGGGACATACTTTGATAATGAAGTGTAGGACTTATTACATTTTACAAACATTACACATTCAAAATTCTTGTCTGTAAGCCGACATCTGCCAATTTTAATAAATAAATTTATAATAATAGAAATAATTTATCAACAATGAAAATACAATTGCAATAAAATAATTACTTTGTTGACATTAAATAAACATTTAATTTTGTTTACATGCAACATGTACTTGAAAGTACTTATGGGCTAAGTACAAGTACATTGACTATTTAAATCCCAAGTACCAGTACAAGTACACAAAATTTTGCACTTGAGTACAAGTACTTGTACCCAAGCCTGATGTGAACTAATAGTGACAAATTTTTCATTCAATAAAGTAAAATTTATCAAGACCTACAGTCTTTGAAATTGTAATGATTTAGTTGAAACAAGGTTGCCACTCAGCCTCATCCTGGATCCACAAGTGCAGAGCCTTCTGACTCTCAGCCTCATCCTGGATCCATGAATCCAAACACTGCTACATCACCAGCTCAATACCATCTCACACAGGGTAACCCCCAAGGGGCCTTGGTGAATCAGGATGTTGGGAATACAGTCAGGGGTCATGAGGAGGCATCTTGGACAATGGTGGTAAGGAGGGGCTGGAAGTGAGTGACCCCTCCAAGAACTGCAACCACTGCAGTAGCTAATGGTGGTGGTCCCTCAAGGGTCTGGTCCCACTCATGCACCAGCTAGAGGGAGTCAGCCTGTGGCAAAGGCTGGCAGAAAATGGTGGGGTATCATAGGGGCTGCCAAAACAGATCATATGATGGCTGTACCAACGAAAACTGCAAACATTTTCATCTTGAGATGTCAACCTGATCTTATGGCCGAGGAGCTGCAGGCATTTGTGGAAGATAAAGTGAACCTTTAGGTTACATGTAGGAAAATTGACTCCAGATGGACTGTTCAGTTCCTTTCAAGTTACAGCAGTCTGTGATGATCCAGGGGTATTTATGGATCCAGCAGTATGGCCAGAACAGGTATATGTACAGCAGTTCTATGAAAAGGGAAGAAAAACACCTGCAGCCTCTCTTGCAAGTGCTGGAGAGGGTAATTATGGAGATATCATGCATCATACTATGGAGGAAAATCCAGCTGGGTCTAATGCTGGAACTGCTGTGCCTGGTATAAGTGGAATTCAACATGTAAAGATGGCTGGCAGAACTCCTGCATCTTCCTAATTGCAACATTCAAGGTAATCTCTTATAACTGTAGAGGCCTAAGCTTAGGCAATAACAGCAAATGCAGGCGGATCATAATTGATAAGCTGTTAGAGGATGCTGATATTCTCTGTCTGCAGGAAACAGGAATTAAAGGACCTGAAGAACCTGTCCAACATATATGTTCATTATACACAGTGATTCACTGGCCTACTTAGTGCTCCAGACAACTATCTCTTAATCTTCTATGGCCCTCTTGTATAATGTTTGCACCTGTTGAGTCTGAAATACTGTAAAGCATTTGTTTGTTATAACACACACTGCTTCTCATTGCATTTAAATAGACAAAGATCCTTTTCAAATGAGTGAAGTAGCCCACATACAAAAGTAATAGTAATAGATGACCAAGTAATAATAATAGATGAAAATTAAAGTAATAGTAATAAAAACCCAGTAATTGACCCCATGTCTGGTGTACCTTAGAATGCTGGTTCCTTTGTTGCACCCTGAGTGATTGGGATTGTTTTCCTGTGGGGAAGATCAGAACTAGATTATAAGTGATTGGTGGTGAAGTACAGTTGGCATAAGATCCAGAACCTATTGTGTAGGTACCTGTGTCCATCATCATACTAAGAAATTTGAGGTAAGAAAAACTAATACCCACAAAGATCTTGCCAGATACCAGAGAATACTGCCCCCTTGCCTGGACAATTTATTGTCACAAACCCAGAAACTTAAAAGGGTGCTGGGTGGCTTGAAGATTCTTGATACTCAGGGGACTACAGCCTACTCAGTCACTGCAGCAGTGCTACAAATTATAAAATTTTATTTTTGCGTCTTTGGTAAACTAGCTTGTATCATAATCATATTGTATTTTATTATCCCCAGGGAGGAGCTCAGAAGAGTTTTTCAAGTTGTTCCATCAAGCTCAGCAGCAATAGATGACAGTGATCTCGACAGTCTCTCAAGTCAGGGGCAGTCTGGAATCACATGATGAAACAGCTGGTGTCACTGAACAACAGGAATCCAGGACAGAACAAAATAGGAAGTCTACCAAACCTCACTCAGCAGTGTGATGGTATACTGTATATTTTAAAATACGAGTATGCTTTGAACACTTGTTACTCTGTTGACAATACCTTTGAAAAAATTATTTATAATCTGTGTAATGTTGCTAATAGTTAGTCCAAATCTGGGACACTGCTGTCTACTGAACATCTTGTTAGAATATTAACTTCATATAAAATGTCTCTTACCAGGTATCAAGTAAGTGACAGAGCTGGAGCAGCAGTTGCATCAACAGTTTTAGAGGATTATGGAATTATCGCTACTAGTGATAAGATGAATGTAATTGACAGGTAGCATTCCAATTATCTTTTACATTATAATCTGATTCAAATCAAGTATTTCACAAAAAGGCATACATTTCAAACAAGTGTTGAAATTTAAATATTGTTAGTCAAAACCTATGGACCTTGCTCAAATAACTGTCTTTAAAATTGAGTACATTTGCACTATGAACTTTGCAGGAACAAGCTGAGAAGAGAATGTGAAAAATATCAAAGCCATAAGAAAAGATGAGGATAAATTGTTTGAATTGGTGGATGTTATTTATGTGGATGGTCACAAAGATGGTGACAGGTGAAGTGAATGGCAAATATTATATAAGAACTGAGCTAGATCATCACTGTGTAATTGTAGAACCTCAAAATATTTATTAAGATGAATTTTGGATATAGAAATTGGAAAATAGATATAAACCCTGAAATATCTAAAAAATTCTCTCATTTCTGAATACTATTTTCAGGTGATTTCTACCTCTCACATGTGACTCCAAGTAATGGCAAGGGGTCGACTATTGCAACAAAAATATACAAGGCCCTCAAAGACACTGAATTACAAACCAAATTTGCCATGATAGGATCTGATAGGACTAATACAATGACCAGTTCAAATGGTGGAGCTATCAGATGCCTGGAAGAACTGCTTGGTAGACCTTTGCAGTGGAGCATTTTTGCCTACTACACTGTAATAAGCTCCCCCTTCATCACATCTTTGTTACTCTGGATGGAACAGCAAAGAGTCCAGACCAATTTTCAGGAAAGATAGGAGATGAACTTAGTGGAAGTGTATCTCAGTGGGATGGGATTTCATTCAAGCCAATTAGGACTTCAAAATTTCCAGTTATTCCTAACAAAGTACTGGAGGACCTCAGCACTGATCAGTATTATGCTTACAGAATCTGTATGGCTGTTCTACTTGGCTGTGTTGATCCTGATCTTGAGTTCCTTGAAGTTGGACCGATCTGTCATTCAAGGTGGTTGACTCTGACATATAGAATCCTCAGATTTTATACATCTCAAAGGAAGCCTTCCAAAGTTCTGGTCACACTTGCAGAGTTTTGTATCTTGGTCTATTTTCCAAGTTGGTTCCAGATCAAGAAGGAGTATTGATGCACAGATGGTTCTAAGAACTTTTATGATATGTTCCATTTGAAGGATCCTCAAATTTCCTCACAAGGAAGCCATGGAGATAGCCCTAAAAACCCTCTACTGAAATGCATACTATGCTCACCCTGAGAACATATTAATTGCCATGCTTGCTGATTCAGACCCACAAATCCGCAACATCGCAATTCACAAAGTACTTTTGGTCAGAGGGAGTTAATCAGTTGAAACAGTGATAGACAATGGCTTCGAAGGTGGTGACCTGATAATTGATTCAAATGAGGATAAATATTTTAGTCCCAGAGTTACAGCCTGACTTGAGTGTTGTGAGAGATGGTTAATGTCAGGAGATTCATGATACCTAAAATCAATAACGAAGCTCGAGGGTATCTCAAAATGATAAACTTAAATTCACCTGACATTCATGAGCCCCCCCCCTATCATAGCATCTCTAACCAATGAAGAACTCTTAAACATAAGAAAGGAAGCACAAACGCAACCAGCCTTGTCATAATGAGGCTGTAGAGAGGCACATTAAACTTGTAACAGAGGCTTCCTCAACTGTGGTACGATTTGATCATGATGATGGCATTATTCAACAAAAGATAAAAATCAAGAAAACTAATGAAAGTGTTCAATACAAAAATACAATATTCTGAAGCTGTTTAGATGGTTATTTTTTATTACTTTGTTTAACGAGTGATAGACTGAGTGTGTATTATATGTGTTATATGAATGCGTAATAATGAAAATTGCAATTTTTGGCCAAAAAATAATATAAATATAGATTTTTTGATAAATTATTGAGCCTGCAGACCTCTGCAAATGTTTTAATCTGGTTCAGAGGTAAAAAATACATCAAACAGTTTTTAAATTGTCTTTCTATTATGTCCAGAACCCAAGATAGGTCACTGGGTTCAAATTTTGGTCATGCACACATACAATTTGTATAAATTGGCTGGTAGCAGTCACAGTTTTGTATGCAACCACCCAAAATCAGCTTTAAAAGTTTAATCCTGGAAAAAAGAAAACTATCTAGACCCCCTCAATTTTGATCCTGGTACTTTTGTTTTTTTTCACTCCACTCTGGTGAGTATTTGGCCATACAAAGTTGTCTGTGGATGGGGGAGGGTCAGGGGTATGCTGCCATTTCTTAACAACTGGTTCTGATACAGATAGGGGTGTAAATTGGCGAGCGCCAATGGCGAGAGTCATTAATTAAGCTAGGGGGTCTGGAGTGAGCAGTAGCTCCCTCAGCAGGGTCCAGGGTGGAGCCTCAGAAGCCAGCGCATTTTAGCTTTTCCAAACAGCATTTTTTAACATTTTAGCAGAAATTATTTAACATTCTTTATACCCACTAATGACATTATCTAAAAATAAACGTTTTTCATCAAAAAACAAATATTGAAATGACCACTGCTTGTAATACCCATTTTTTTCTATAAAATCCTAAAAAAAAATTTTTTAAAATTAAATATAAATTTACCTCAATCATGCTGTCTCATTCAAGAAGTTTCCATATAGCCAGTTCATTCTGCGATGGTTGAGTATCAGTTTTCTCACAAACTCTAGTATCATCAGCTTGACGATGACTTCTTAGCCAAGTCTTGACATATGGTACAGCATCCCAGTCTGCTACAGGCTTTCCCAGTATTTTTATTGTCATCGGACTGGAAATATGATAAACAGAAAGTTTGCTTCTTTCCACTTTTGCATTAGTGTTCATAACAGTAAAGCCTCATTCTACTTCCGTGCTGCTAATAGCAATTGTGCTCATTAATTTCTTAGCTTTAGCAATGGGAGGTGGAAGAGGAATATTCTTTGATTCCACATTTGAATCAACAAAATCCTGAAAGTCATTACTGTCAATTTCAAATTTTATGAGTTCATTCAACTGCCTTATCTTTTTTTCACCTTCCAGCCATGGTGATAAGATTATCATATTTCCAAGATGTTGGTTCCAATAAATCAAAGTGCTAGGAGGTCCTCACAGTGAAACCAACTTTGAGTAACTTGCTTCAAATTGAAACGACTTGTAGATAAAAGCCTGGCTGTTATTTTGTCTGAATCAGCTGATTTCTAGGCAGTCCTGCAGTATTTGAACTGATACTTTGGCTGTCTTGAAACTGAATGTGCTTAAACGTGTCAGACTGGATTAACTGCTCAACTTCTGTTTCATGGCACCCCAAATTTTCTTTAAGAGCTGATAGTGCTCTTATTGTATGTCTTACAAGTTTATTTGCTTTCTGAAATAATGTAGAATGTGCTTGGAAAGCATTAGATAAGGCAATTTCCTCCAGAATATCAATGATCAAAGCTAAGTCATGCAAAAACTTTGGGTTACTCATTTTTTTTTGCCATTCCAACCAGGTTTGAATTTCTATAGAAATGGGAATATAAATGTCACAACCATGTGACCTACCATTTCTATGGTTGAACCATATCCATGTTTGTGCCATTAGAAGTTTGATGTGAGAAGCGAATCTCCCATAATTTCATTCCCTTAAAGTACAAACAAGCCAATCAACGGTTTAGATTGTTTAACATTTCCATCAGAATATTATCCATATCCAGTGGTGGGCACCGTTAACCAAAAAGTTAACTTCGATAACGATAATCCGTTAACCCCAATTTTTAACTCCGATAACGATAATCCGATAATTTTACTACAAAGTTAACGGAAGTTAACGATAACTATTTCTTTACTAACATTTAAAAAAATCAAGGAAAAAAGCTTTAAAACCCATAGAAAATGTTTATTTATGCAAAATCCAACAATAAATAGGTATTTAACTATTTTTATCAAGTTTTGCAACTTTTTGCTTAACTTTTTTTTTATTTTTAATAAAAAATGTACTGATTACATGTTTTGAAACCCTTGTAACCACTAACCATTAACTAAATTTTAATTTACCAGAGAATTATTATGGCGGGAACTGAAAGGTAAAATTAAATTTTAGGCACATTTATTAAAGACTATGACACAATGTGCTGGTTGCCCTTCAGAAAGACCAACTTCTCAAAGTTAGGCCCAACTGCCAGTCTTGACCTCTTGGGCCTCAGGATGTCCTTGCTGAGAGAGAAGAGCCGTTCCACTGCGGCAGAGGACGGAATTGGCAGACTGAAGTTATGGCAGTTTGAATTCATTCGCGGAGCGGTGATCTTCCGTGAATGACTCCTCGCAGTTAATGTGTTAACGGACTTTAACAGACTAAATATCAAGTTATCGGAAGTTAACTGGTCCGATAATGATAAATGGAAATTAACTTCCGTTAATAGTCCATTAAAAAAAGTTAACCGTTAATTAACTGTTATCGGATTAACGCTTTAGTGCCCAACACTGCCCATATCTCCATTTTCCATTTATCATAATTAATTATTGTTGTCTTGCATCTAACCCTCATCCCTAATTTTATTAGATTATGCCTGCACATTGAATGTGGCATGATTTGAACCCTTGTTTGTACTTCTTTATTAATTTATTTAATTCTTCCCCAAATGTACCCAATTCCCTAATATTTACTATATACTTGTATAAATATATATATTTAATTAATAGTTTCACTCACTCTTGTACCATGGCTGTAAGCCCTTCACTACTCTCTAATTCATTTCCTCTAATTTCTCCCAATAATGACTTATACTGTACGTATGAATTAAATAACTATGGCGTATTAATTATGAAGTAATGTACAGAGTCCCCAGCTTATGAATGAGTTCCATTCTCACGACGGTCTTTAAGTCGAATTTGTATGTAAGTTGGAACCCATATGAATGGTTTGTACTTAACATCTGTTTGTCTAATAGTATATATATACACTTAACATATGTATGTATAAGAAACATTCCTGGCTGGGATGGACAATGGATGGCACGCACCATTTTCCTCCACCACAGTAAGTAGTGTGCTGATTCGTTACTATGAACCATTGTAGATAACTCAGATTTTTAAAATAATAGACTTTACGGTAGTCTATTCATATGTACAGAATGTCGTAAGTCAGACATTCATAACCTGAAGACTGCCAGTATTGCATAATTTGATAAACTATGTCATAAAGTAACTTAATTCCCTTCACGTTTACCATACCTTGAATACCGAATCATGTGTTTAGTATGTGGATATCTTTACTATTCAATATATGGTAAATTCTTTATCATCATAATAAAAACTTACACTTTATATGTCATCATTTATATGTTGTTCATTCATACATCCATGTTCTTTATTGACTGCTATCCTTTATTAATTTTATTACTTATTCATTCATCTACCTATTGTCTACTTATGCCCTATCAAGCTATCAGCCCATGTTTACTCGTGTCTATATTATGCACACAACCTATTGTGTAACAACCAAGATGTGTACAATACTTTATGCATTCGTACATGCCCCTTAATGATCATGATTACATACATAGTTACGTACATGTAAATACGTACATAGTGGACACAATATGTCCACATGTATTCTTCTTACTTTTTCTTTTAATTATTTCACCTCTCACAACATATTCATTAATGCTGATATGAATGTTTGAATCCCAATGATGTCGCCAAAAGCAAGCCTCTGAATCCGAACTCTTCTCTCTTGCTTCTGCTACTAATTTATAACATTAAGATGTTATGCTATGTTATTATAATATACTGTATTGTTTCCCTGCCAGGCCACTGGTTCATTATCTACTTACATCACACAGTTATCCACATTCTCATTACTTGTACTTACTATTTCTACCTAATTGTCATTCAAATTCTATATTACTTATGTGTTACATCATCATAAATGTCTGTGTACTTCCAATGGAAAGTACACCGTAATTTTCCTCCACTTTCCACATCACTGGCTATTTAAGCTTTCAAACTATGATAACCAACCATTTTTCTAATAATATTTGACATAATTTGGTGTAATTATTGTTAACTAAAAATATATAACTGTTGTTAATCCCCTTTAAATTATAGAACAGTAGTTAACTCTCCTTCATTATATAAATTGTATCACCTATTTAGATTACTTCAGTATTAGATATGTCAATTAACAATTTGCTAAAATTGTAATTAACTGTAATAATTTAATATGATGTAATTAATGTACTTAATGTACTCGGTACATGTTGGCACCCCGACATTATGTCACCATCCAAAAATGTATACTTTACAAAAATTAGTATTTTTTGTTAAATTTTTCTTTCTAAATTTCGTTGTATGCTTAAATTATGCTTAACCTCAGAATTGTTTAGCTCTCCAGTTAAAGTGGGAGCTTAACCTTCAACTGCACTCCCCCAAAATTTAGACTTATTTATTTCTTGCATTGTAAATTAAATCATTCCTGCCATAGCCCTTACTCGCAGGGGATGAGCCTCCTCCCTTTAAATTCCTGCACTACCCCTTACTCAAGGAGGATGAGCCTCCTCATTTTAAATTCCTGCCTGAGCTGTTGTAAAAAGGGGTCAAACCTGTCTCCCTTTCAATCTCTGATTATCAGTGCTTTATTCTGTATATATTTTGTGTAATAAAAATTATATGAGTGAATGAAGACTCCAATTTAGAAATGAAGTATTTCCATTCACTCCTCCGAAAAAAACTTGGTAGAAACTGTTTTACTCGGATGCTCTACAGCTAAGGCTGAGCTTAACCAATAAGGACCACCTTCATTGGATTGTCCAAAGTGCATTCATCATAAAAGTCGCAAGTGGGAAGTGGCCCACACACACACACACACACATGACAAAGCTGGATACACTCTCCAGACTGTTTTAGCTGCTCTCACACTACAGGCTGCCCAGCAAGGACCCAGGACACACCCCATTTTGATCATTTCTATCCCTAAATCTTTTGCAGTTTCATTTAGCTCTGCTTGGTTTTTGTTTGACTGATGATAGATGGAATAAATTTTGTCCAAGAATATTTTGTAATTATTTATATCACACATAATCATCCAGTGCTAGCTGTAAGCGATGATTTAAACAATGCCAGATTATGATATTTGAAAATAACTGTCAGCTTTGCTGCTACTCTTGAGTGCCTTTCCAACATTGTACTGGCACCATCTAAACAAAAAGCTATGAGATTTCTGGACAAGTATTCTTTGTCAAACCCATAGTTTTTTAAACATTCAATTAAAGTTTCAAATATGCTGCTTGTAGTCATAGATGATAGTTCCTTCAAATCAACAAAAATGGTTAATGGCTCATGTGCAGATTGCACTTCAGTATAAATAAATGACTAACACTTTTCTTCGCTATTGTTGATGCTTCATCAATGATTATGCATGCTTTAGCTTCTTCCTTGACTATGTGGGGAAACTGCTTTTTTTTTTCATTTGAGCTGCTATGGTGTTCATATATTCTAGTTGCCAAAAACTGAGAATGGAGACAATTGCCAACTTCCACTCCATTTTTCTTTTGGAGTTCGAGTGCATCAACAATGTTAAACATAGGCCTATTTCTCTTTACTAAACTGTAAACCACACTAAAAATATTAACAGCAGTATCTAGAGCTTTACTGTTCATTGTGTCAATTACTGATAGCAGTACATTTTTTTTTAGCTTCTAATATCTTTGTGACCTTTAAATGAGCACCTGATAATGAATATTCTTTTATTTTCTTTCTTAGAGATGCCTGCTGAGTTTCTTTTGTTGTTCCACTTGCAACTACCAAACAGTTTTTCCACTGAAAAGCTACATGCACATGCTTTACTTTTTCTATACCAAGAGAGCCTATTGCTGAGCATGGTTTACAGCAGTTTTTTTTATTTTGCACCTATAAATCATGCATACTGTTCCTTAAAATATTCACTGTTTATTGGACCAACATTCTGGCAACACTGTGTTCTTGAACTATCGGTGATGGCGATGAACTATCACTCAAGCCATAAACACCAGGGTCACTAGTTTTTCTGATATTTGCATGACTTCTGTTCTGCTAGAAGTGGACAAAGTTTGAATGGTAGTGGCTTTATCTTCATTTTGCACATCTGTTGTTTTTGTTTAAAAATTGGAAACAGAGCCTCTCTCTTCATTTTGATTACAAATTATTAGGGTACAATATTTTCTTAAAGAATAATTCATGTATTTACTGTTTTAGATGCTAGAAATAGCAAAATGAATGAAATTAATACTGTCCATCTCTGTACAAGCTCACGTCAACAACACAATCACTTTGACCTTGAGCTCATCACATCTGTCCAACTTAGTCACAACTCACAATGTGAGAAAGAGAGAGAGTGAGTTACAAGGAGTTACAAAGAAAAGTAGTACCTCAAAAGGCCTTGCGGCCCATACTGAGGTGGTACCAATGGCAACGGGTGCCAGAGAAAAATTCATACACCCTCAAATAGTGTGCAAGATTTGGTCTAACCTTTTCTTGAACAGATCCACAGAACTGTTCACAACTTCTGAAGGTAGCCTGTTCCACGTGTCAGAGATCTTATATGTAAAGTAATTCCCACACACACTAATCCTAAACCATTTCAAATCCAACTTCCAACCATTGTTGAGAGTTGGGTTAGCATTTAAACCAGGGTTGTGGAGTCGGAGTCGGAGAGTCGCACGTTTCAGGGCGGAGTCGGAGTTGGTAAAAAACTTCCGACTCCGACTCCAATTTCTGTGTCCTGTGTCACCCTTAATTTCTAAATCCTAAATACTAACATTTAGGTTATTTAGTTTTTTTGGTCAATAAACCTTATTCATTGATAGCCCTAGATTAAGTTTTTTTAATATTTTTTTTTTACATTTTCAGAATACAGTCATACCCCGCCTAATGTCGGTAATTGGTTCCAAGGACCCCGACGTAAGTTGAAAAATGACAAAGCGAACAGAGGTGCCTAAGTCTACCAAAAACTGATTGTAAACACTGTAAAACACTCCGACGACGGTAGCAATTAGATACAACTATAAATAAACACTTTATGGTTATGTTTTCAATACTATAGATAATAAATATGAAAATGAAAAGTAAAAATAGCATATTGTACATAAAAAAAAAGTATAAAGAGCAACAAGGGAAAATCGCCTTAGTATACCTGTACCGAAAGACCATGTAAACACCAAATGTAAAACACAGTGAACGCCTATAAATAAACGCCTAACATCGGTAATTGGTTCCAAGAACGTAAGTCGAAAAGTGACGTAAAGCGACGTAAAGTCGAGTAAAATGACGTAGGGTGAACAAAATCTTGCTCTTGAAAACCGACGTAAAGTCGAATTCGACGTAAAGTGAACCGACGTAAAGCGGGGTATGACTGTATACAATTAATATTTATTTAAATATAAAATATAAAATTTCACACTTAGTGTGGTGGTGATGAAATGTCTTATTATTATGATAATTATAGAGTGAAACACTAGAGGAGTCGGAGTCGTATATTTAAAATGTGAGGAGTCGGAGTCAGATTTTTAGATTTTTTACAATGTGTGGAGTCGGAGTTGGATTTTTAGATTTTTTACAATGTGTGGAGTCGGAGTCGAATTTTTACAATGTGTGGAGTCGGAAAATTTTGGACCAACTCCACAACCCCGATTTAAACTAAACATGCTTCTAAAATCAACATTGTTGAAACCCACGTAAGAACTTGAAAACCTTGATGAGTTGACCACGCAGCCTCCAAGTTTCCAGCAAAAACAAATTCAGGGCACATAAGCGTCTCAACCACGTGTTTCAGTTCCAGCAAGCAAGCCAGCTTTGCTTATTACACAGTTGTTCGATCGATCTTTTCATAAATACTTTCTAAAAATTTCATAATGAAATAAAATCATTCTACTGGCATGCAACAAATGTTACATCAAATGTGACATTGTAAACTAAAGCTATAATTCACAAAAACACAATTGTGAACAAGACAAATCCCAGGCATCATGAGCATTCATAAAATTCATCAAGACTGATTAACAAATTGCAAATTTCAAGATAAATTTCTACTGACTTAAAATATTTGTTAAAAACAACCAGTTCTGTGATCCAAGCAAAATTTAACAAGTGGTTCAGGCAAACTGGACTGAACCAGTCCCAGCACACCCCTGGGGAGGGTTGAACTATTCATTTGTGGAACATTTGCAAAATCACAAATGTGGCAAGTTTATCCCTTGTACTTGTTATGTCTCGTACATGGGTAGGTATATTGTATAATAATGAAAATTTCCTTATTTTATAGGTATTATTCAGGTGCCTGTCTATATTCATATATCTATTTCTTAGGTAGGTACTGTATAGATTTTTATTGTAACTGAACAACTGACTATATATTTGAATGTGTTGATTGTGGATTTTTCAGTGAAATTAGCACCATTCAAATGTGAAAATGCCACCTCTCTATGCTAAAACAGTTTTTTCTCACTTTCCACTGATTGAGACAGTTGAAGATCAATTTCATACAAAGAAAATATAATTTTTAATTTATATCAATGGGGGGAGAGAGCGCAAAAACGAAAAAATTATCCAATTTTTTATTCACTGACTATGATTTTGGTGCTTGTAATGATTTATTCTTTGTGAAATTGCCTTTCAGATGCTTTTTCAATCATTCTTTTACCTGAATTAGGGACAAATACAATTTTAAATTTAGTAGTATGTGGAATTCCCCCAAAATAGGAGTGGGACGGGCATAATTTTTTTAACTATTACTTTGAGCTATAATTTTATATTTTGAATTTGTTGGTTTAGACCAGGGGTCACCCTTTTTTTTGTTCACCACCCACTTTTATGATTTTTTTGAAAATTAAAAAAAGCTTATCGCCCACCTTAAATCAAAAAGAATAAATCAACATAATCGATAAAATAAATAATGAAATAAATGTTTAATTACCTTTAATGTGAGCTCACTAGTGGGTGCTACCGCCCAGGTTGGTGACCCCTGGTTTGGACAATACCAAATTATAGGAAAATCAAAGATGGTGTTTAATTTAACTTTTTTTTGCATTTGTCCTGGAATGCCCCAAAAGCACATTTCAATTTCCACAACCCTTCAAAAAAGGCATACAAGATAATGTTTAAAGTTTAAATTAAATAAATATAGTATGTAGCTCAATTATAAAACTATGCTAACCTACCTATAATTCTCACTACTTGGAGAGGAGTTTTCCACAGTAACATCTAATTTCTTTTCCTTTCCTTTCCAACCTGCTTCTTTTTTACTCAAGGCCAATGCCTGTAACAGCTGTGCTTCTTCTTCTTCTTCAGTCTGAGGCCAAGGAGCTTCCAATTCACTTTCAGAATCACCTGAGACATTAAAAATAACTATTTCAACAGTTTACTGCATTTTCACATTCTGTATAGTATATATGTTACACTCAAACATCACAATTGCTCAATGAGTGAAAAAAACAGCTACAAAGCGTTGTGGATGCACCTAAGTGACCACACACTGATGTTAGATATTTTTTCACTTCATGGCCATTCTCAAACCACAATGCATTGTGGATGATTCAGATATGACAACGCAACGCGTTGTGGACAATTTGAAACAACCAACTGGTTGGGTTAATTGAATGCCCAGTTAGGTCAACTGAATGCCTAGTAAGGTTAATTGTATGCCCTTGATGATGGGTTAGGTTAAGCCTTGATATTTTCATTAGTTTTAATGAAAATATCACAACTTAACCTAACCAATAATCAAGGGCATATGGTTGACATAACTGGGCATTCAATAATTCTCAAATTGTCCACAACGTATTGTGGTCATATCCGAATCATCCACAACATGTTGTGGTTGTTTGAGAATGGCCATGAAGTGAAAAAATATCTATCATCAGTGTGTGGTCACTTAGGTGCATCCACAACGCGTTGTGGCTGTTTTTTTCACTCACTGAGCGATTTTGATGTTTGGGCATTATATATACATATACATATACACATACATACATACACACTAGTGTGGACCAAAAAAATGAAGGTTTAAAAATCTTTGTTCCACATGAGTAATGTTATTCCTTTTGCTTACCTTAATCAAATTACAAAATTTGAAACCTCTACATCAAGTTTTAGGGGTCCCGAGAAAATTGCACTTTTCCTTTTAATGCTGAAAAAATTAGTTTTTCCTCATTTTCATAAGTTCTGCTTTATTTTTTGTTGGAAATTCTTTACGATTCTTGAAAACTGTTTTGAGCAGGTATTGTTTGTCCTCTTCTTTAGTTGTCACTGCTTGATTAAATTTTTCAATCAATGCAACACCCCGCTCAGCTGTGTCATTTGTCACTCTAAGGGCACGAACTCTAGCACAGCCTCTTTGGTACTCAGAATCTATTCCCCATGTTGATGCAGAATTTTCAGTGAAGAGAGAATTGAGATGTAGAGCATCAAAAAAGATTTAGTCCTTGAAGTAACAAAATCAGAAATCCTTTTTTCTTTAAAAGAAGCTAGGGTTACCTTTGCTTCTAAACGTTTCAGTCCCTTATTTCTTGGAGGCATTTTGATATTATTTCGCATTTGCTCCTTTTCTTCAAGGGATATGCTTTTGTCAAAGAAGCTTAATCCAACAAGTGTTTCTGAGAGGTACCACAGATGTCATTTAATGGCATTTTGGGCTTGCTTGATAACACTTGATATCAAAGAATTTTCCTCCATTATTGCAAGATCTTGCAAAAATTTAAGATCAACATTTGGGGCTTCCTCTGGTTGAGAAGCTTTTGACCAAGATTTTGCGTATACCAATGCAACAAATAAACAAATTTCTGTTATTGCATCAAGTTCTTTTTTAGTCATCTTAAATTGATTTTGGAGAAGAAAAAGCTTAAATGCATAAATTCCTTTTGCCATCCATCTTGCATGATGGTACGCTCCAGGTCTCTTCAAGGGAGTATTAGAAATGCTTTCTTCTCCAAAAAAACAAGAGAACAAGTTGAAAAAATTCTTTATAATCATCTCTTGGCTGTTTAGAGTTGAGTGCCTCCTTCATGATTAAGACTGTTTGATTTTTTAAATCTTGAACTCTCTCAATTATTCTGCAGCTTTGGGAATCAACAGCAGTTGTGATTTGAGAATGATCCATAAAATCCCATTGAGTTTTGAATCTTTTGAAGATTGGAATATCAAGTTCAGAGGAATGGCCCATAGAAGTCCGGAAGACTTGAGATAGGACAATCTCATAAATATGGTGTCTGCAGGCTAAATATAAAAGCTCTTTTCCAAGTTCTTGTTCAATTTTAGTGCAAGCTCCAGCATGGATTCCGGTATTGGATGCTGTTGTGTCAAATGACAGCCCAATAATTCTCTGGGTCATATCATGTTCTTGCAGGAGAAAAATGCAAACACGAGCCATCTCCGTACCCGTGCCAGCAGTGACTTTAGGAATTCCCAGCAATTTCTCTTCACCATTCCCACTGACTAACATTGCAATCCTTTCCGTTCTTCCTTCGCCTGCAAGAAAAAGTTAATATATATAATTTATATATAATTTATATATATTTATTTTTAATATTTTATTTTAAATTAAACTTGACTTATTTTAAATTAAACTTGACTTATTTTAAATTAAACTTGACTTATTTTAAATTAAACTTGACTTATTTTAAATTAAACTTGACTTATTTTAAATTAAACTTGACTTATTTTAAATTAAACTTGACTTATTTTAAATTAAACTTGACTTATTTTAAATTAAACTTGACTTATTTTAAATTAAACTTGACTTATTTTAAATTAAACTTGACTTATTTTAAATTAAACGACTTATTTTAAATTAAACTTGACTTATTTTAAATTAAACTTGACTTATTTTAAATTAAACTTGACTTATTTAATTAAATTTGACTTATTTGAATTTGAGTTATTTTAATTTGAAGGTAAAATGGTGTAGATTGTGAAAACTAGCTTCAGACAGTGAAATGTAACCTAATTAAATAGAAATTTAGCTATCAAAATGTTTAATTAAAACAAACCAGATAATAACACATTGCCTAGGTGTGAAAACCAGACCCACAACTAAGTTTTTCACCTGAGATATAAAATATAAATATGCTAAATTAATCAGACAAAAAAACTAAGCTGATATCTCTGGGAGCATTTTTCCATCCCAATGAAGAACTAAAGGCTCTCCAGGACAAAATGCTTGCTCTTGATATTCTGTTGCTATTTCTTTGCGTAACTTTTGACGAGTTCGAAGCATAGTAGATTTTGACACTGTAATGTTTTCCAAATTATGGCCCAAAGACTGAGCAACAACAGCATAAGACATAGCTGCATCTCGATTAGAAAGATTCATTCTATCATAGGCTGCTACAACATTTTTGTCAATAGGCTTTGACTTTTTAGGAGCCAACATTTTCTTTTTAAATTGCTCTTCAGAGGGACCTTGAAAATTCATTTCAAGGTTGTCGTCATTAGTTGGTGATGATGATGACGATGTGAAATCATCTCTATTGGCAGGCAAGAATGATCTTTTAGATCGCTTCTGCTCTTTGAGGGCTCTTTCACACTCTAATTCTTCACGATGAAGCCTTCTTTTCTCTCTTTTTGCAAGAATTTGGTCTACTGTACCCATGCTACTTTGTGTAGGATCTTCTTGCTGGCTTAAGTAGAAAAGCTTGTCTTCTTCATTTGACATCATCAAAAGGGCATTAGAGTGACCAATATCAAGAATTTCAGCCTTAATTTCATCTTTAAACATAGCTTCTTCAATATGGCATTTTTCCTCGGGCCTTTTTCTGTTTTCATCAATTTATCATAACAGCTTATTAAAGAGTCAATCTTTCGGATGGCACTGTCTCTATGCATTGTGGGAATCCTGGCTTTCTCCCAGTAGGTCATCACTTCATCTAAGCAAAGATTAATGGATCTTCTTCGTCCCAATTTTTCCTCTTTTTGATGGAAGAAATATTTTTGCAAAACTTGCAGTTTTGTAGGTAAGCGGCAACAAAGTATATCTTTATACAAATGGCCAATGAGCCAAACTTTAGTTTTAGAACGAGTAGCCATTTTTAGTTTAAAAAATTAAATTTCTGAAATAGTAAAATAAACCAGTTAAATTAGGAGATAAAAAGGATAACTAAAAGGTTCAAGCCAATTAAGCAAAGCCTTTAATTTAGAGTTGACCAATTAAGGATAATATATTTTATCCAAAATTTTTGTTTTCCTTATTAATAATTTTCTCTGAAATAATGATCTAAGATTGTTTTTGTACTCTATTAACACCAAAAATTTCTTAAATAAGAAGAAATTTTTTCATAAGTTGCAACTCAAGAGTTGAGTTGATCATTGATGTTCTAAGCGCGCCTATTCATTGGAAAATTTTTATGTCATTAAATCTCAGGACCCCTAAATATTCTCATATTTGACCAAAATTTTGCTGACATGTCTATCTGGTCCAAAGGAACAAGGGCATTAATGTGGAACAAGGATTTCTTCAACTTTATAATTTACCCCCCATTTTGGTCCACACTAATACACACATATATACAGGGTGTACATAAAGTCAGGATCTATTTTTGTGAAGCACTTGGAAATTATATGGAATTCAATCATAAAATGATAAAGTGGTAACATTTATTAAATAATTAAGAGTAGGATTCGACGTGACACCCATCAGTATCCCTGCACAGCTCAAATTGTTCCACAGCATTTCTAAACACATTCTGGAGCATTTGCAGGGTTATGTTATCTGCAGCAGTTCATATACGTAAGTTTTCAAGACTCGTAATCTTCGTCTGATAGACGTGCGATTTGATAAAGCCCCATGCAAAGAAATCTAAAGGGGTTAAATCTGGTGATCTCGCTGGCCAAGGTCTGTTGCTTCCGCGTCCGATCCAGCGATTTGGAAAACGTCCATTTAGATAATCCTGAACAATTTTGGCATAGTGACAAGGAGCACCATCATGTTGATAGACGACAGTACTAACAATCCTGTCCCCGTCGCCTATCAACATGATGGTGCTCCTTGTCACTATTCCAAAATTGTTCAGGATTATCTAAATGGACGTTTTCCAAATCGCTGGATCGGAAGAGGAAGCAACAGACCTTGGCCAGCGAGATCACCAGATTTAACCCCTTTAGATTTCTTTGCATGGGGCTTTATCAAATCGCACGTCTATCAGACGAAGATTACGAGTCTTGAAAACTTACGTATATGAACTGCTGCAGATAGCATAACCCCACAAATGCTCCAGAATGTGTTTAGAAATGCTGTGGAACAATTTGAGCTGTGCAGGGATACTGATGGGTGTCACGTCGAATCCTACTCTTAATTATTTAATAAATGTTACCACTTTATCATTTTATGATTGAATTCCATATAATTTCCAAGTGCTTCACAAAAATAGATCCTGACTTTATGTACACCCTGTGTGTGTGTGTATATATAATTTAGGGTGATTCAAAAATATTGATTGTTAGATTTTTTCCAGGCCACCCTCTAATTATGTTTAATTTGGTAAAAATGTAATGTATACAAAATTTCAGGTGATTTTAATGTATTTTAGGGGTCGCTACCATAATCTAAACTATTACTTTTCTGTTTACTTTCAGGAAATTGAGTTTTGAACTGACGTTTTTCTTATAATATCTGTTCCGTGTGATAAGTACATTAATGCACATAGAGCTAACAGTGCTGAGTAAACACAACATTCTTGTAACCATTTACACTCTGTTGTGACCGAATATTGAGGGCAACTGGCACTTGTACACTGTACTGTCTGTACAGCTATAATTCGGTAGTCATCTGACTGTCGTGAGTGTAAGAGGTTCTGCTGACGACTCTTGTCATGGAACCCCCGCCATCTTCTAGCAGGGGTACTGCTATGCACACAAGAAAAGATACTAATGTTTGGCTTATTGGACAACCATCAGATACACTTAAAACAACAGTTCTTCCATCAAAGCGAGAAACTATGGCTTTATTTATGGCTTACAGAAACGAAAAACAAAATTCGAGAAGCCTGCTTGTCTACTGCAAATGATGTGTTGGCAGTATGGGGAGGAGCACAAATTCCAACTAGAAAGAAGTTGCACGTTGTTGACTAAATTGAGAAATTGTTCAAAGAATGGCAAGGATTAAAGAAAAATAGAGAGAATACGGTGAAACAATAAAAAAATCTATTAGATAAGCAAACCAAATGGAACCAAGAATTAGATAGCCTGTTTGATAAAGCACATGCAGATGCTATGAAACTAATTGATATTGAAAATGATAAGCTATTTCTAAAACTCCAGCGAGAATAGGGGAGAAAAGGAAAAATGGATGGGATTGATAGAGAGTTTGCAAAGAAAGAAAAGTATACTAAGAAAAAGGAAGAACAATTAAACATAAGAAAAGCAAGAGAAATGTCGAGATTTGAAGAAACTGTAGTTCTCAGTGACTCAACTAGCAGTTCTGGTGCTGAAAGACAAAATACAACATCTGATGAAGAGTTTACGGTTGATCCTAGTGAACCATCCACCTCAAAACAGACTGTACGAAAGAAACAAAAATTGCTTGATGATACATTGCTTGCAGCCCTTGATGTAACAAAAATGAGCAATAGAAGTGCATCATTAGTGATGATACCAACGATTGAAGGTCTTGGAAAAAATGCAGAATAATTCAATGTCAGTTATTCATCTATAAGAAGAGCAACAGAAAAATTTCAGAAAAAATTTGGAGAAAATTTAAAGAAAGAGTTTAAAGCTGATGTTCCTTTAACCATTCATTGGGATGGAAAACTAATAGAAGACATAACAGGATGAGAAGTTGTTGAACGACTCCCTATACTGATTTCAGGAGATGGCATTGATTAACTTCTTGGTGTTCCAAGGATCACTGCAAGCACAGGAGAATTAACTGCAAATGCCGTCCACCAAGCTTGTTTGGATTGGGATATCTCAGACAAAATAAAATGCATGTGTTTTGACACCACAGCACTGAATACAGGTCATCGAAATGGTGCCTGTGTTCTTCTAGAACAGAAAATGAACAAACATATGCTGTGGCTGGCCTGCAGACATCACATACTAGAAATAGTGTTAGAAGCTGTTGTTTCGCATTCATTGCCTGCATCATCAGGACCTGATATTGCAATTTTCAAATGATTTAGAATGAAATGGTCAAAATTAGACACAAAAAACTACAGAACAGCATTAGATGATCCAAATACCATACCCAGTATTACTGATATAAAAGCAGAAGTGATTGAGTTTGCTACCACTCAACTTGAAGAACATCAACCTTGTGACGATTACAAAGAATTGCTGCAACTGACAATCATTTTCCTTGGTGGAGTACCAAAGAGAGGAGTTTCATTCAGAAGACCAGCTGGCATTCACCAAGCAAGATGGATGGCAAAAGTCATTTATGCCATGAAAATTTGGTTGTTTAAAACACAATTTAAATTAACACCCAGAGAAGAAAAAGGCCTTAGAGATATCTGCCTCTTTGCTGTACACATATATGTTAAATCCTGGTTTACAGCATCAGTTTCAGTTCTCGCTCCTCGTCTCGATTTAGAGATGTTGAAGAAACTGCAACTGTACAACTAAAAGATGAACGCATTGCAACTGTTGCCCTAAGAAAATGATGAATCATTTATGGTATCTTTCAGAGGAGTTAATAGCATTTGCTTTCTTTGATGATGGCATGCTACACCAAACTAAAAACTGAATGAAGCAAGCATTGCAAAATGGCACTGAACCAAATCCAGAGAAAAAGGCAGTTATTGACCCTGAAGTTATTGAAAACAGAGAACTGGAAGACTTTGTTAGTGCAAATACAAAAGAATTT